>CAUYON010023576.1:0-41885 GCA_963573935.1 Arctocebus calabarensis
CCATCTCTAAAATTAGCCAGGCATTATGGCAGGCACCTGCAGTCCCATCTACTTGGGAGATGAGGTAAGAGAATCACTTGAACCCAAGAGTTGGAGGTTGCTATGAGCTATGACATCATGGCACGCTACTGAGGACAACAAAGTGAGACTCTGTCTCAAGAAATAAAAGGATTTGTTCTGTGATGTTTGGATTTATTTAAAAGGCCACATTCAAGGATCCAGAAGATCATAAGTGGGCCCAAGGCTTCTAGTTTCCCACTGCTCTGTCTTATCTTCACTGGAATCTGAGTGGCCATGTCCTTCCAGTAGATAACAGTGGAACCCATCCTCCCAAGAAACACATACATTTCATTTTGTGGGACAATTAATCCCTGTGTGATTTGGACGAGATAATTACTCACTATTAGAAATTCATAAGATAAAATCCCCTGTAGCTATGCTTCCCATTAGTCAGTGTGTATTTGGTAGTCTGTTTGTAAACAGAGCTACTTACCTGCTCCAAAAAGCAAAGGCATTTTGCTGTCGTTAGCTAATATCTTTTGCTCTAATGTACCTTTATTTGGCTGTCTGTTTATTTCCCTGCCAAATCTACTAGTGGCAAAACCATTGTCAGAATTTTCTCCCAGACCTCCTATTGAGCTAGCTTGTTTGCAGACCATTAGTGCACCAGTTTTTTTTATTTGTTGAAGTTGGTTGATTCAGAGGACAAAGTTTGTGAGTTTGCTGTTTATTCTATAATGGAGTCATTAAAATAAATAACATTAGGGAAGTGTGTATTGTAAAAAATATAGATGGTAATAAAGTGAAATAGGCTATAAAAAATCTAACAAACATAAAAATTGGCTAGGCCATCCTCTAAAAATTTATTTTAGAAGTCAAAATAATTTAAACAAACTTTGAACACATATACATATAATTACAAATGTGTTGAAATATGTTGCTTTCCTCCTTCTCAGTTCATTGCCTTCCCGAGTTGGTTTATATGAGCTGTATAAAAGATCTAGAAATTCATAAGCAAGGGGCCTCTGTATCAATTGCCTCCTATCATATATGTTTTATATATTCTTTGTAGAGGGTGAGTAATTCTTTCCAGTACTTACTTGATTTTTCTGTTTTATGGACTATCTGTTTCCTTGTAGACCAGGTCATTCACAAATGATGCCATCATAAAACATTGGTCTTTGTGGAGGAAGATGATTAGACAATCTGATGGTCTCCTGTAATAGAAAAGAGCTGAGATGCTTTCTTGTACACACTTTGGTCAGGAAGTTTTATAAATCTCCCAATTGTAGACATACTTAGGCTTATTTTTCCTTCTGGTGATTTGCTTTCTTATGGTGAGGGTTTTTTTTTTATTACATAACAAAAAGTGTTACTTTTGATTTTTCAAATGTTTGAAATGTATGTTAAGTAAAAGAAAATTCAACCTTGCCATCTCACCAACATTTACCTTCAAAAACTTTTTAGTAGCACTTTGTTGACTGAGTTCTCACTTACCTATCCACTCACCCCCTCCATCAAAAATAGTTCTTACAGAAAAGGTAAAAAAGCATGCTGTTAGCACATTTGTCTAAGTTTGTAGTTGGCATTAAATTTCTCTGCTTTTCTTTTCTCTTGCCTAATAAGAAAGGAATCATATTTAAAAGCATTCAAGTTGTTGAAGTCACCAATAGAAGAAAAAAATAGATGGCGTTTTTATATGCAGAATGTATCTGTCTGAATCTAAGGCCTTTCTCATTTGTTTTATTGCTGGATGGTATGAAATAGTAGGCTGAGCTTGTATGACTGAATTATTCTACATCTGTGTTCGTAAAATGCTAATCTCGATTCTTCCAGCAGTGAGATCATTCTGCCCAAGAATTTTGGGAAAGATTTAAATTGTAATTGTACCCTTTGCAGTCCTATCATTTTATTCCAATCACGCACATTTTCTACTCTAAATGGCTGTGACTATAAAGTACTAAGACTGGTTTTGATGAGGCACCCCTGCTACACTGTCATTTTGAATCACACCTCATAAATTAAAGGAGGGAAATATTGAAAACGGGTGGGACTTGACAACACCTTCCTCCTCAGTCCCAGTATTTCCCTCCGAGATATACAATTGCAGTATTGCTAATTCAGACTAGCAGAGGCTGGCTTTGATTCTTCCAGATACTGGCAGTGAGGGTGAGAACCCTTTTATAAAAGTACAAATAGGTTATTTTGAAAAATAATGTTATACATATTACACAAGTACACATAAAGTATAACTATAAAAGTATAACAGTTTTTCTTGATAGAATGTATTATTACATTTCCTACTATATATCATGTGGTTTTCCTTTCTAATAGGTGAAATGAGGAATGATTTATATATCACCATAGAAAGGGGAGAATTTGAGAAAGGAGGAAAGAGCGTGGCCAGAAATGTGGAAGTTACCATGTTTATTATAGACAGTAACGGCCAGACCTTAAAGGTACGTTTGTTAACATGGGATATTTTTTGGTAAAAGAAGTCTAAATAATTGCTTTGACTTCATGTTTAATGTGATCAGTAAACTGCCGATTTGCGTTTTTCTCTTTTCTGTCCTATTTTTCTTCTCTCCTCCTGTGTAGTTGTGTTTTTTCGTTTTGTTCTTATGTTTTTGAGACAGAGCCTCACTCTGTTGACCAGGCTAGAGTGCTGTGGCATCCGCCTAGCTTGCAACAACCTTCATGACTTTCAGAAAAGAAAGAAGAAAAACAAAAAGGCTTTCACATTTTATTTTATTACATCAACAATTTTCTTATAGCAGCTCTTCCTTAAATACTGTAGTTTTTCATTTTTTCCCTTTATCTTTCATCGTTTTGGATATGGATGCTTTTTCTTTGTCAACTGATTAAAAAAAAAAAAAAAAAGGCTATCACACCTATTCCTATGTATTTTCATTCTGACCAAAACAGGGCATGAAGACCAGAGTATCGCTTCTCACTGGGGTCATAACAGCAGGTTCCTTTATGGAAGAAGTATTTTCTGTGAGCCCCCCTTGATAGAGAAGCACGATTGCCTGTCAAAAAAGAGGGTTGGCCCCGGGGCTTAGTAAGTCACCACTGAGGCACAGAACAGGCTTTGGACTGTAGCAGGTTGGCAACTTTGCCAGTAGTTGAACTCCAAATGGGACATGCAATGGCCCAGCTCCCACGTGTTGCCTTGGTCCACCCTTAGCACGGGAAAACCTGGGAGACCAGTGTCAGAATAGAACAGATGCAGCCTCTAGGCAAGAGCAGGCACAGAAACGGCATGGCAAGGGACCGGGAGGCACTTCCCGTGAAGTGCTACAGGTGACCAGGCAGGGAGAGTGAAGTGACCGCTCTGCCTCTTTCAAAAGCACCTTTTACTGGAACTGTCTTCAGCCTGCATGTTTCCTTTCTTAGGATTTCATCTCCTTTGGCGCTGGAGAACCACCGGCTAGTGAGTACCACTCCTTTGTGCTGTACCACAACAACAGCCCCAGGTGGTCAGAACTGCTGAAGCTTCCCATTCCTGTGGACAAATTCCGGGGCGCACACGTCCGCTTCGAGTTTCGGCACTGTTCCAGTAAGTGTGTGGTGGCGCTGGCTGCAGGCAGGTCATTGTTGTGTTGGTGTAGCCTGGTTACTGAGGTATAATAACAGATTGATCTGCAGAAAGTTTGTGACAAACTCAAGACCTCCAGGAGAGAGAAAAGCAAGCAAGGGGGTCCCAAGAGGTAAGTAGACTCACTTCTCAAAGAGCCAGTAACCTTCACAGCAGTGATTTTCAGCCATGTGCTGTGAAAGGATCTTAGGTGAGCTATGAACATTTTAAAATGTCATTAATTAAATTATTTTCAAAAGAAGTTCAAAGCACAGTAAGTATATTCTTCTTTTTTTTTTTTTTGCTCTTTTTTTGATCAACATAAATTAAATGTGCCACAGACGTTTATATGTAGGTTCAAGCGTGCTGTGAGATTAAAAAGGTTGAAAAACACTGTTCTACAGAAACAGAGGAAAGAGAAAAATAAATAATAAATATACAGGAAATCTAGCTTTTTCTTAGATTGCTTACTTTCATAAAAATCAGTTTGCCACTTATGGTCTAGAAAGATTAGGTAGAAAGGGGAAGCACATCATTAAAAACTGGCCTGGTTCTGGTGGTCTAAGAACCTATATTGCTAAGAGTGGATCCAGCTTTCAACAGATCTGGGAAACCCTCTGGGACTTGTCTGGGCAGGAGAGGCCACTAGAAAATCCTTTGGTAGTCTCAAATTTATATCGTGTATCTCCATCACTGTACAGTCACAAACATGTTCAAATGAGAATCAAATAATGTCACCAGAAAAGAACTTGGAGATATGAAGTAAGTGCCTCATTTTACAGATTTAAAGAACCCCAGACATAGATATGATATAGGGTTTGTCCATGTGAACATCACTATCTATAAAATTGTGATTTTTGTGTGTCTGTCTCTATTTTAATTCTTTTGTACTCATTACCACCCCCTGAAGCCCCCACTTTTTCCCCCGTGAACCCCCAGACCAGGGATGTTCCGCTATTTCCTGCATCACTGATTGTATTTTAAAAATGCCCCAGAGTGTGCATTCTGTCTGGTGAACCTTGCTGGAGGAGCAGTATAACAAGTAAGAGATCCAGGAGAATCGCATTATTGGAGAAGCTTCAGGCTCCCCTCTGGTCTGGAAAGACTAATTCTTTGCCAAAAGATATATGCTGACTTCACCTGAGCAATGCTGTAATTCACCCAAGGTTCAGAGGAGGAGGACTTTGTTCATTGATGGAACTGTGGCATATTTCATACCTGGCTCAGGGAGCTCCATAAATTATACTTTTCTGGATGTTTCAGAATGCAGAAAGATGGCTAGCAGAGTCTTATGATTCTTCCAAATTCCCAGAAGAGTTTCATGTAAAGGACTAGGAGAAGGAGAACATAAAGGCCTTGGAAGGTTTCCACACTATTCCTTGCACCAGTCCTTGTTATAAATTCTCATTTGGGCCTAATATGATCTTTGAGCTTTAAGGTAAGGAAAAGAAAGAGAAAATAAGAGTGAAATAGTGGAGAAAGCGAAAAAGAGCATTTGGAGAAATTGTTATAATTCAGAACTTGGAAAGCAGAATAAAGGCTATTTTTAATAAAATCTATTAGATCCCTGCCTCTCATCTTTGTATTTCACATTTTGTCCCCAGGTTTGAGTTTTTTAATAATCGTCGTTACTAAAATTTAGAAGAAATAAAAAAGCAGAAAAATACCCCTGCAAACTACAAATAACCAATGTAATCAGTGTATCCCACAGACTTTCTAGTGTTTCTCTGTATGTACATATATTAATTCAAAAATATTATGTGTTCGTGAAACAGATGTTTATTCAACACTCACTATTTGCCAAGTACTTTATTGGGTATCGGAGATAGGTTCACAAACACATCAAAATAGCTCCTCTCACAGAGTTTTATTCCAGAAAGGAAAGACAGATAGCAAGTGAGCAAATAAATACATAATATATCAGATAGTAAGAGATAAGTGCAGTGAAAAAGACTTAAATCGGATTGGGGATAAAAAGTGAAGGTAGGGAATTGCTATTTTACATAGGGCAGTCAGGAAAGACCTCTCTGATAAGGAGACTAAAGAAGTAAGGGCCTGAACCATTGGGGTTCCTAGGGAGAGAATATTTCAGGCAGAGAGAACAGTACAGAGGACATGAGGCTGAACCATGCTTGGCATTTTCAAGGAATAGCAAGTAGGCCAGCGAGGCAGCAGGGGAGCCAGCTCTCATACAGTCTTTGGCATCGTGGTGAAGACTGCAGATTTTATATGGTGTGAGGAGAGCTTTAAGAGGATTTGGAGAGAAGATAAATCTGGCTGCTGTATGGATAATAGATTGTGGGTAGGCCAGTTGGAAACAGGAAGACCTGTTGGAGGTGTTTTTAGTCCTCCAAATGAGAAATGAATGTGGTCCCTGCTCTGGAATGGTAGAGGTTCGATTCTTTTTTGCAGAATATTAACAGATTAGTTGTAAATGAAGTCGGAAAGTCCAGGATGACCTAACAATTTAGGCGTGAGAATGAAGTGGTCGTCTGATGAGTCATGAAAGACAATAGGAAGAATCTGTTCAGGAATCAAAAATAAAACATTCCATTTTAGATATGTTAAATTTGAGATGGTTATTCGGCAGTCAAGATATACCCAATAGCCAGTTGAATGAGGTCCAGGTTAGACACTTAAACTTGAGAATGGGAATGTATAGTTCAGTAATTTGTCTGCTGTAAATAGTTAATAGCCAGCACTTGGACAGGGGGAGCCCTGGACTATAGCATTTGTTGATTTCCATAGTGTGAATACTCCCATTAGAGCAATTTCAAGCTACCAACGTGATGTCACTGAATGTGGAGTTGGGGAAAGATGTGCACTCCAAGCTCTTAGGAGCCTTTATGATCCAGCTCCAACACATCGCTGATTCTGATGGGTTTGAAAGCCTGCGACTGGATGAGATGCCTAGACAGTTAAGATAACACAGGGAAGTCCAGCGTTGGAGGCCTATGGCATCACCACATTTAGACCAGGAATAAGAAGGAGCCATTCTGTGATAGTAAGAAGGAATAGCTGGCAGACGGAAGGACAGACAAAGAGGAACAGAATCAGGCAGTTTGTCAAGAGAGGATTGATCAGATGTGTCAGGGACATGTGATAAATCAAATAGATGAGGACCAGTACATTATTTGATTTGTCATCACGGAATCCACTGGATCTGACAAGTGGCTTTAGTGAATTTATGGTGATGAACATGAGTTCAAGAGTGAGATGGAGGAAAGAAAGGTAAAGCAGTGAGTAACAACGAATCTTTGGAGAAGTTTTTTACAAGAGCCATGTTGATGCAGAAGAAGACTCAGTATTGTCAACATGTCAGTTTTTAACTGGATCTATAGACTCAATACAATCCTAATTAAAATCCTAGCAAGGGATTTTGTGGGTAGGAAAAAACTGAGCTAAAATTCATATGGAAAAGCAGAAGCCCTAAAGTGGCCAATGAGTATTGAAGCAAAAGAACAAAGTTGGAGCTCTGGTATCAACCAACTTCCAGACTTACTAGAAAGCTACTCTAATGCAATGAGTTTTGCTACTAGAATGCAAAACTCTAAAACTCCTAAAAGGTAACATAGGAGAAAGTCTTAATCACTGTGGATTTGGCAATGCAACCCCAAAGACATGAAAGAAAGAATTGATAAGCTGAACTACATTAAAATTAAAAACTTTCTGGTATGTGAAAAGCACTGTCAAAAGAATGAAAAGACAAGCCACAGATTGGGTGAAAATATTTGCCAAAGACATATCTGATAAAGGACTGTTATGCAAAAATGCAAACAACTTTAAAAATTCAGTAATAAGAAAATGAACAATGTTAACAGATACTAAAGTAAAGAAGATATATAGATGTCAAAAAAACTCATGAAGTGATGCTTCCTATCACTTATCACATGTTGCCAGGGAAATAAAAATTAAAACAAGAACAGGATATTACCACATACCTATTAAAATGGCCAAAATCCAGAACACTGACAACACCAAATGCTGGCAAATGTAGCAAAGGAATTCTCATTCGTTGCTGTGGGAATGCAGATGGTATAGCCACTTTGGAAGACAGTTTGATAATATCTTTTAAAACATGTTCTCACCATATGATTCAGTACTAATGGTCCTTGGTGTTTACTCAATGGAGTTGAAAACATGTCTACACAAAAACCTGCACGTGGATGTTTCTAGCAGCTTTTCATAATTGCCAAAACTTGGAAACAACCAAGATGCCCTTCAGTGGATGAATGGAAAATTAAACTGTAGTGTGTCCAGACAGTGGAATATTACTCAGCACTGAAAAAAATGAGTCAGCAAACCATGAAAAGGCATGGAGGAACTTTAAATGCATATTACAGAGTGAAAAAAGGCAATCTGAAAAAGCTACAGAAGGTATGATTGCAACTACATGACCTCTTAGAAAAGGCAAAGTCACAGAGACAGTAAAAAGATCAGAGGACGCTGCAGCATACAGAGGATTTTTAGGGTAGTGAAACTATAATGGCAAATACCCATTATTATACAGTGATCCAGACAATACGTAACACTGAGAGTGAACCCTAATGTGCACTGTGGGCTGTGGGTGATAATGATGTGTCACCCATCAATGATGTGGTGTACGTATGTTCATCACTTGTAACTACTGTACCACTCTAGTGAGGGATGTTGAAGGTGGAGGAAGATGGGTGTGGGGGAGTGGGTAAGAGTTACATGGAAAATCCCAATTCTCATGGGAACCTAAAACTTCTCTAAAAAATAAAGGCATTTTAATAAAAGAAGAAGAATACAAGAGAACTGAGAAATGGGATGGTAGCTTCAATAGAAGATTGGGTCGTGTACAGTTGTTGTTAATCAGATGTAGCTGTTAAGGCATGTTTGTTTAGTGGAAGTGAGTCAGAAAAGAGGAAAGACCACAGAGCAGAGAGAGCTCTAGGAACAATGTCCTTGGGGAAAGCATCATGGTATGTAACAGACAAGGAGAGGAGGTGGCCTCAGGTAGGAGCGAGGACAGTTCAGGACACTTCCGGTACTATGGGAGGGCACAGAGCAGGTGGGTTAACAGGTGGGTGCTGGAGCAGGTAGGATCTCTCTACACATCTTCTGAGGGTAAAGAGAGTGCCAAGGAGCAGAGAAGGGAGAAGAACCAATGAAACAATCACCTTAGAAAAGCAGGAAAGTGAGTTGAGTAGGTAAATGTAGAAAGATCGCCGGGCTCAGAACCCCTTTGCAGTTAGTGTGTGTTAATTAAAGAGAAATTAGTCTAGCTTGACGTTGGGTTTAACCAGGTTGGCCAGTTACAGTGGAAGTGTGAGGGATTGTGGATGTTTGCAAGGAAGTGTCTAGAATGAAGTACCACAGATATTGAAAGCAAGAGAGAAGGGGGAAGAAAGTGGATGAATTGAATTGTAGGTTCCAGAGGGCAAAATTTTGGGAATAGGGTACTAGAATGAATTGGAAAGTTAGGAGGTAGAATCCATACATTTAGGGCTCTTTGTTAGTAAAAAGAGATCACACTGTGCATTCTGTGCATAACAGTCCATTCAGCTTATTAATCTGGATCTAATAGCTCAAGACAAAAGGTCAAGTACCGTAAATTTTGCTTGCTATTTATTTTTATTTTATAACAAAGAAAATTGGGGAAAACTATTGTTTTGTCATCTTAGCTAATTTTTTTTTTGGTTCTGGAATCTATTCTTTTTGTCTATCTGTATTAAATACCACAAACCATAATAAAAAGATAAACAGTCAAATAAATGTAGGAAATTATTTCCAAAGAAGTCTTTTCTAACTGGCATCAAATGTGAAAAATCTCTTTTCAGACACCTTTGCAGAGATTTTTGCTTAACTTTTAACAAACATCAATATTTTCCCTGTTTCTCTGTAGGTTGAAATTAATGATTTTAAAAGAAAATCCTTTGCTATAATCACATTTTCAGGGATGTCCTCACACTAGAGGCCAACACCAGCCAGCCAGAGTGAGTGAGGCTCCACCTCCCTGCGGTTCAATGCCAAGAGCAATTTTGCTTCTAAACCTCTTGTCTGATCTTCAGGGTTACCATATCTACTCCTCTAGCCCAACTCTTAAGTGTAACACTTGTGTGGGAAAGAACAGCCCTGTAGCTTAATAGGCTGCTGGCCTGGAGCACTGCTCTCCGCTCATCTAAGTATGAAATACAGAGGGAGAGTCAATTTGAACAAACAAGGCACTATTAATGGTTTCTCCATTTTTGGAGGAAAGAAAGTTGGTGGAAAGAACTGGAATTATACTTATGAGATCTACTGCAAGTTACCTAACATCTGTGATCTCAGTGTCCTTAGCTATAAACAATTGCTAATGATTCTTAGTGTTTCTAGCCATTGTAATTCTTAATTAGGCATCTCAAATCCTCATTTCCTCATTTCCAGCTTCCAGAGTGCTGGTACAGTAAGTCCTCATCAAACTATAGTTAGCAATTCCTATTGTTTCTCACTGTGCTTAACTTTACCAGGGAGTAGCTTCCATGAAGTTCACTGTCCTCACATGTATGCATGTAGGGAAAAAAATCCTGCCAGGGACCACAGTTCAGCTTAGAGATTCTCTTCCCATGAGTAGCGAGTAAAACATTTCATTTCTCACTTATTTGTTAACTAAACATTTATTTCTTGAGAACCTACTGTATTCTTGGTACTTTTTGAGACAATAAAATAAAGCAGATAAGAATCCTCTCCTCAGTGGTGCTTAGAGGTGAAGAGAAGAAACAGACAATCCAGAAATGTTTTAGAAACAACTTCAGGTAATAAATCCCATGAAGAAAATCAGACAAGAAATGCAAGTTGCAGATTAAGCGGCAGGAATATGTGGTTAGAGAGTGGCTACTTTTGATAGATGACTTCTTATAAAGGCTGCTTTCCGTGGTGTGGAGGGAGCAAGGGTGTGGGGGTGGTATTTCTGGATGTTCATGCTTCCTGACAAGCTATGTCCTTGAACACAGGTGTGCAAGAGTGCACTTGAATAAGTGAGTGATTCTTCCTTCCCTTTTTTCTTTAAACAGCAAAGGAAAAAGGAGAGAAGAAGTTGTTCGGTTTCTCTTTTGTGCCTCTGATGCAGGAAGATGGCAGGACTCTTCCAGATGGCACTCACGAGCTCATCGTGCATAAGGTACGTCAGTCAGATGCTGGTGACGGGCAGGAGAAACAGGACTGGAATAGTAACTCACCATCTCACCACTCTGGAAAAGAAAAAAAAAATGCTTGAGAAGAACACTCTTTTGTACAGTTCTTTGTAGGGAGAGTATTTTTTTTTTTTAAATTCTTTCTACATTCTATTTCATATTTTAAAATATATTGTAGAGATGATTTATTTTTCATCTTAATTTAGGGGTGATATTTGGATAAATCTGTATGTTGATCTTAAATCCTTGCCTTTGCTAGGATAGGATTAAATAAACCTTACAAATAACTTTTTAGGTACTGCATGATCTTATTTAGACAGATCTCTGTATCTCCAGAGATAAATTTAGTAAGGTCAGCATTACATGTTTTTTTTTTTGGAGGGGGGATAGCTTGTTCTTACTAAGCATGCAGAGAAGTGACTGGACTTTGTCTTGACAAAATTAGCAATTATTCTTTTAAATCAAGAATTGTCATAAAAACATTTGGATCAGGCTCAGGCTCGGCACCTATCGCTCAGTAGTTAGGGCACCAGCCACATACACCGGGGCTGGCAGAATCAAGCCCAGCCGAGCCTGCTAAACAATGACAATAACAACAACAAATATCCGGACATTATGCTGGGCACCTGTAGTAGCACCTGTTTGGGAGGCTAAGGCAAGAGAATCACTTAAGCCTGAGAGTTTGAGGTTGCTGTGAACTGTGACGCATGGCACTCGACCGAGTGTGACATACTAAGACTCTGTCTCAAAAAAAAAAAAAGAACATGGAACAAAGTATACTGTAGTAGGCAACAAAAAGAAAATTCACAAAGCAAGAATCCCATAGGAATTATCTGAGAATAATAGTAATAATGAAGTATAGAATAAAAATATATTTTCAAATTACATAGGCAATTTTTTCCAAAATATTTCTCCTTTGCATTCCTCCATTTCTATAACCATGTGATGGCCAGGCCCTTGCTAACTCTCACCTGTGCTAACTGGTCCTGCCTACCTGGATCCATGGTCCACCCAGACATTAGGGTTGTCCATTTACAATGCACATCCAGCTAGGTCATTTCCCAGTTTAAGACCCATTCGAAAGCTCTTCATTGCTGAGAGAGTAAATTCCAGGCTTCTTGGTAGGCGAGGCTTCTACCTCCCTGCTGTTTGATGTCTCATCACTTCCTGCCTCTTGCTCAAAGTTGCAGCCACATCCAGCTGTTTTCTGGCTCGTTACCCCTGCTCAATGGTTGAATTTGCTCTGCTCTGCTCAGCCCCTGGGACTCCGGGAGTTGTACCTGTCCCTGCCTGTCCCCTTGCTACCTTCTGCTCATTCCCTGAGGTTCATCTTGGCCACAGTCTCCCTCAGGAACTATCCCCCATTTCCTAACCCAACTCCCTGTACTCCCAGCTGACCATGGGCCCTCTCCTGAGCTCCCTGGGCACCTGCACACTGTCCCAGAATTATCTGATGATCCCTACCTTTATGAACACTTCAAGAGCAACAGCTGTGTCAGAGGATTCTGGCAGGAGGGAAATGTGCAGTGAAGATGTGTTGAATGAATGAAAGACAATATAAACAGAAACTTTTTTTACTTGTAGATTACTTCTAATAAAATGAACAATACACAACACACCTGGTATTTTCTATTTTAATGTGATAAATATTTAGGTGCTTATTTCCTTATTCATTTACTCATTATTTGTTTAACATGTATACTGACCACAAACTATAGCCAGGCAATGTTCTGGTACTGGGGAAAATAGTGACAAACAAAACAGTTTAACGTCTCCATTTCTGGCACTTATATCCTCTCTACTTCATAAAATGACCTCAAGGAGCTAATAATGTTAAAATATAAAGACAGAAAGTATTTGAATGAATAGTAACCAGTAAAGCAAGCAGAGGAGCTAAATGTCCTAGAAATGGGGGTGATCTGTTATCTCACCATTAGGCCTGAGTGTCCCTTGTAAGAGATATATATATATATATACTATGACAGGCACTAACTTCAGCTTTGGTTTTCACAATGGTACTTTATAAAGGCATCTGCGTGACGTTAAATCTTGAATCAGAAAAGGTAGGGCTGAGGCTCTGCGCCCTTAGCACAATGGTCACAGTGCCAGCCACATGCTCCAAGGCTGGCGGGTTCGAGCCAGGCCCAGGCCAGCTAAACAATAGTGACAACTTCAACAAGAAAATAACCAGGTATTGTGGCAGGCGCCTGTAGTCCCAGCTACTTGGGAGGATGAGGCAAGAGAATTGCTTAAGCCCAAGAGTTTGCTGTGATCTGTGACGCTATGGCGCTCTACCCAGGATACCATAGTGAGATTCTGTCTCAAAAAAAAGAAAGAAAGAAAAGAAAATGCAGGGCGGAGATAAAACTGGGCTCCAATTTCCTAATAATATACAGAAGAGTGAATCACTTCTGTACAATATACTCACCTCTGGGGCAAAGGGTGCTTCTTAGGCAGACAGTAGAAACTGGTTGACATCTCTAAACGAATGGATATAGCAAGATTCTTGAGTGCTGATTGGAAAGATCCATATGTTTAAAATGCCCAGAGACCAGGTGGCAGAGCAGCCTTCTCTGTGTGAGTAGTTAGAAGTCCAGCTGGTACTGATTCCCCAACAGAGGCCTATCCTTGTGCCCTGGATAAAACTTTTCTTAAAAGCAGGGCTTTGAATCAGTTGAAGCACTTATACAAAGTTTGACTCAATACCCAGAATTTTAATGTATGAAGAAGGATTTATTAGAGCTTGAAAACTTTGTCCTCACCAACAAAGGAGGCTCAGTATGGTGTGTGTAGGTTGTCTGCCTTGGGGCAGACCTACATTGTATAGACACACCAGGAAGCATTAACTCCACAGAAAATCTCCAGGGAGCTGAGTTTGTTATGAATAGAGCTATTTAGTGTTGCTTATTTAAAGAGCTGTGAAAATACTTGCCAAGTATAAGAACTTTTATTTTTATTCTGGTTGATGCTGTGGTTTCTTTTTCTCATAGTACTGGGCCAACAAGTTCGGTTTCAGCTTAAGGCCACTTGTACTTTATGATATAAAACCATATTTCCAATATAATGCTTATCCTTATTCTGCTGTGGCAGGAAGGCACACAGCCTGCTGACAATTGCAGACTTGAACTTATTATTTCTTTATTTAAATTTCTGATTAATCCAACAGTACATACAATTAGTTACATTGTTTGCATTTGTTAGGTAAAGTTCAAGTTGCAGTTGAACCCTTCACCCAGGAGGTATGCCATAGACCCCTACTGAACTTATTTAAAAGAAAGGGGAGAAGTTGATTGCAATTCACTTGCTGAAAATATAGCCCATTTAATAAGTGGTGTTGAGAAGACTGGGGTAAGTACTAAGGTGTGGGGAAAAGAACTGGATCCCTAACTGGCTCCTTACACTAAAACGTGCTCCAGACACAATGTAAGAAAGAAAACTGCTGTCAGGGCCTTGAAAGGGTGGGTGAACATTTTTATAATCTGCACATGAGGAGGGCATGTCTAAGGATGCCTACTGTTAGAAATTATGCATAAAAAATTTCTAAATTTGGCTACATAAAATTTAAAATGTTTATATTAATAAAATCATCATAATCTAGGGTTAAAACACACACCAAACTGAAATACAGTGTGATAACACAGTTAGTAAAGGGTTACTATTCTCAATTTTTCAAGAGTTTTCACAAATCAGTAACAAAAAGAAAAATTGATAAATGTAGGCTATTTAAAAATTAGTAAATGCAAATGTGTAAAATAAATACACAAATAAGTAAAGATAGACTAGTGATGGAATGAGAAACCCAAAACTAAAAAAAAAAGGATAGGGGGAACCTTTTTGCCTATCAGATCGGTAAAGATTTTTGAAGCCCAGAGTGGGAAAGAGTAAGGTAGGGAAAAATGAACAGTCTCTTGCATTTAGAGAAGAGACGAGAATGAGTGAATGGTATTATGTTTCTGGAGAGCAATTCAGCAACACATAGATAAATTTTAGACGTGTATATCTTTTGACTCAGCCCACCCACACATCTTGGTGTTTATTGAGGAAAGATAATTAGACAAAATGAGCAAAGATGATTCAAGGATGATCATCACAGAAAACGTGAAAGTAATTTAAACTGATTAAATAAAGGAGTTATACCCATATAGTGAATAAAATACTGTATATTTATTAAAATAACATTTAGAGGATAATTTTATATGCCTTGAAAAATACTTATGATATATTGATAACACTTTATAGAAGCATATGTGTAGTATTTAGTATAATACAATTTTTTATAAAATTATTTAACTATATTATATCAGTACATAGATGCCTAGATAGTGATCCTTCACTATTAATAATGACTCTTTTTTTATTTTCACATTGCTTAACCTTTTTGTTAGTGAACAAGTATTTTAATGTTAATAATCTTTTTTTCATCTTAAAAATGGAAAGAAACAAAAGTTAAGCTTAGCCTTGTTTAATATTATTTAATTCTGAACTTTTATCTACAAGATCACTCTTTATGTTAATGTTTATGGTAAAGTTTTGAGGAAATATTAATTGTCTGAGATCTTTGGAGACTGTATTCCATGTCATTCATTAACAGGTGCTGTCTGAGATATCAAAGGTTGATGAGAGATGAAAAAAAATGCCCTAAAAATGTGTCCTAAACTGCCTTGAGGATATACAGAGAATAGCTCTTGTTTCTAGTATTTAGGATTAACATTTACTCGCTCCTCGTGTAAGGTATCAAGGACTGTCTTCCACCAATTTGTGTTTTGAGGACCAGTGAGGGAGCGGTGAAGTGTGTGGGTGTCAGCCTCGCCTCTCTCCTGAACCTGTTCCCTTTCCTGTCTCAGTGCTTTCTCAGCCACTTCAAGTCCAGCCAGCTTTATTTGCCTTTCGCCTCCCTATGGCCACCCTGTGCCTTGTTACATCCTCGCCCCGGGGGGTCCCCTATTGACTAGCTAGATGGAGGGGTGGGTAGATGAAATCATTCAAGACTAGTTCATATCAACAATCTTAAATTCCCGCCACCTCTCAAACTGACGATTTTTTAACTATGCCTATTTTTTAGTCTTTCCTCTTCCAATAGCCCACTGCTGACTATTTTTTCCTTCTTGTTGTTCATGACATCTCTTAATCCTTAGTTCTGCTGTGCCCGCATGGGAAGTAAAAACAGTCCTGGATCCATCTGTCAGCATTGCCCCTCCTGTACCTGGGCAGTCGGGCGTTACTTGGGGAAGTTAGACACTTGTTAAGGATTAGCACCAGCCTGAGAGGCAACGCTGCATGCCAACTAATCAACTCCTTCCCTCCCTTCCGCTGTCCCCATAGAGCTACTTACATGATCCCTGCCCCACCACTTCCCAGCTACAGAACAGAGAAGACAGATGACAGGAACTTCCTTAGCTTCCTGTGCTCTCTGCCTGCCACCTGCAGACTTACTGCATCCTTCCTTTCCTTCTGGCTTCCTGTCTCTCTGGGGATGAGAGAAGAGACTCTCTTCTCTCCAAGGCTAATTCTTCCAACTACTTCCTTCAAGATCTTCCTCCCTCTTGAGCCCTCTGGGACGGTGGTCCTCCCAACGTCCTCTCTTCCTCCTGCATCTACAATTATTTCCTCTCTTCTGGCAGTTTTCACTTGGATTATAAACACGTTGAAGCCGTTTTCTTAAAAAAAAAAAAAAAAAGAAAGAAAGAAATTAATAGCCACCATCCTTTCTCCTCCCCTCTCATCATAACAACTGGCCTGCTTAGAAAGCCAGTTTTTACTCACTGCCTCTACTTCCTCATGTCCCAGTTGTTCCCAGGCTGCTTCTGTCCCCACCACTCAAGTGAAGTTTCTCTCCTTCAGGTCACTAGTGCCCACCCAGGAGCTAAAGCTACTGGACACTTTAAAAATCTTTCCTTACTGAACTTCCCTGTGGCATGTGCCACTGTCACTGCTGCTTGAAAAGTCCCACAGTCCTTTCTCTCACAATGTTCTGAGCGTCAGCCTTCTTCTCCGGGGGGACTTGTCACTATGTACACCTTAAAATATTGGTGTTATCATGATTTGAAGGCTTGGCTCCCATCTATGCCTCATGCTCCCTAGGTCCATCTCATCCTTCGATCGATTGACTTACCACAGCTTTGTGCTGATGACTGCCAGATCTGTTTTTCTGGGCTAGGGCTTTTACCAGCCTAATGACCATCTTCATTTAGTTGGCCCAGAGACACCTCACGCTCAGCACGTCCCAAACTGAGTTTTTAATCTCACCTCCATCCATTCCTGCCATGAACAGAAACCTGCAAGTTTTTCTTCACTTGTCACACTCACCATCCATATCTAAATACTTGGCTGCACAACCAGTAAGTTGTTCCACCTCTTTGCCAATACTGTGGTCCAGGGAATTTAAACCAGAGCTCAGTATTAGAATCACCTGGAATTTTTCTTCTTTCAGAGATCTGAGGTAGTCCCAAAGCTTTTTTTGTATTGAAAACTCCTTTGTTCCAGCCATACTAAACGACATATAATTGTCTGAATATGCCTGCCTTTTTTAAAACAGTTATTTTAAAGATATTTTAGACTTATAGAAGAATTACAAAAATAGTACAGGAAATTCCCATATACCCTTCATCCAACTTTTCCTTATGTTAATCTCTTACATAAGCTATAGCACATTTATCAAAACTAAATTAATCTTGGTGAGATACTGTTAACACAAAATTTATTTGGATCTCACAATAAGTTTTCCACGAATGTCATTTTTCTATTCCAGGATCCATTCCAGGATCCCAACATTGCATTTAATTGTCATGTCCCCACTGTCTTATACATGTGCTTTTATTCCCTGGGGGCCCTTAAGAGTATTGTTTCTTTTTCCTCTTGACTTTTCCTTTCCAATCTGCCTGTTGACCTTCTTATTCTTCACAGCTGAGGTCATGTACCTCTTTCCATAAAGCCTTTCTTTCCTTCCCCTAGCAGAGCTGGTGCTCAGTGGTCTTTATCACAGCTTTGTAAATGGTATTAACAGACTTACTAACAGTATTGACACACTTACTTACTAAGACTGCAGAGGTCAGACACATAATGCCCTCAAGGACAGAGATGGTATTCATTTCCTTATTACATTCTTAATGTTGAGGAATGGAAAATACAAGGAATTTAATAAATGTTTAATTATGACATTAAGGATGAGTATAGTCATATTGAAAAAGTTCCTCAAGGAAAGATATTTTGCCTCCAAAAACTACCGAGTTTCATTAACTCGTAATATAGAGTTCTAAGTGGATTGTCTAACTTACTGCATTTTTTAAAAATTTAATTCTCTACTTCCCACAAATTACAGACTCCTTAATTTGATTAGTAACGCCTTGAATAGAAATTCATGCCCTTTTTTACTTAATAAATAGTAGATGTAGATCTCTCAATCATGGATCATGTGTAATTGCAAATATCACATTTCTGGAACAGAGTTTACGGCTGACCACTGTAGTTCTTTCACACATCTGAGTCAAAAAGTAGTCTGGGACATAATGAACCATTCATTGCTGCCCAACTGATTTTTATTCTGGGGAAGGAAGTAGACTGTAAGCCAAACTGTATAAAATTTCAAAGAAGACGGAGACTACTGCATTTCAACTCTTCCGTGTGAGTCTGGGGGAGCACATCCCTCTGGTCACACCTGGTTTCAGACCAAGTATAGAAACCACTGGGCTAGTTCTCACCTCTCTTTTCTGTAATTTGTAGTAAGTTAACTTCATGTCATTTTAAGATGCCTTGCAGAGATCCCAACTTGTCAAAGCAAACACAGAGAACCTCCCTATGACAGTGACATAGTTTGGTTCCCTCAATCCGGTAACAGCTTCTAGAGGCGGTGACCAAGTTACCCTGTTTCTCCTAGGAAGAATGGCTGCATGAATTCTTCTCTCATTGACCTGCCATCATAGGCTCACTGCAACACTGCTAACTCTTCAGCTGTGTTTGTCTCCCATGAGAGAGAAGTTCTCCAGTGGGAGACTGGCATCTTCTTGTTCACATATCCACGTGCCTTGCTCCATACCTTCTTTGGGTTTAGTGGGAGAAATGTTCTATATACCAAAGCCAAAAGAGTTGTTTTACAGGTATTTCTCAGAATGCAGGTGGTCCTTATTTAACCACCCATCATGTATTTTATCATGATGACAAAGCTGTCTCTCAGCTATTTGCAGTGGCAGAATCTCCCAGCTGTAGTTTGGTGCTATTCTGCCTATATGACCCTGATGTGCAGGTACTCCAACCACTACTCTGTTATACTTGATATTTCCAATTATAACACAAGCAGTGCCAAACCAGACTTTCCCAGCCTCATTTCTGTGGCTTCCTTGACTCTCAGCCCTTTACCTAGTGGGGACACTGTTCATTCTCATTTGTGTCCAGACTGGTTCAGAATCTCACTCCCATTCCAGACCTTTCTCCCACCTGGATGAAGAATACCTGGGGAATTTGCTGCTGACTCTTCCTCACTCCTTCCCCATGGTGGTGTTGGGAGGCTGCCCTGCCTGCCCTTTTTGGCTTAAAGTCTAACTGACAGCTGCTCCTACCTTGTGAGGCCGTCTTCTAGAGCCTTATTTCTATTCTTTACTGCTCTTGAACCCCATTTCTCTTATGTAGATTCTCTCTCCTCAAGTGGAAGAATGACAGGTGCTCTGTAGCTCACGCGTGTATTTTCCTCAGTTCCAGGTTCGTGCCTCGCCTATTCCCAACTGCCTTCTGCCCTGCTGCGTCCAGGCATGGTTTGAGAACACAGACTAGCTGTTGTGCTATAAGATTCATAAGCCTATTTTAATTTTTAAAAAAATTCAGATTAATATGAGTTTTCAAATGATTAGATTAGAACGTCTGTGTTTCTAAAGTAAAGTTCAAGTTGTAGTTGAGCCCTTCATCCAGGGGGTGTGCTGCTTACTTTTATAAGCTTCTGTACAGCTAAGAGTACATCTACTAAAGCAAACAGACAATCTTCAGAATGGGAGAAAATATTTACATGCCATGAATCTGACAACAGACTGGTAACTAGAACCTATAGAGAACTCAAATTAATTAACAGGAAAGAGCATACAACCTCATGTGTAAGTAGGCAAGAGACTTTAACAGAAACTTCCCTGAAGAAGATAGATGAATGCCCAAGAAACAAGTGAAGAAAATGCTCTTCATTCCTAATCATCACAGAAATGCAAATCAAAGCCACTCTGAGAGATCACCTAACCCTAGTAAGAATAGCCCCCATCACAAAATCCCAAAGCTGCGGATTCTGGCATGGGAGTGGAGAGAAGGGAACACTTTTACACTGCTGCTGGGACTGCAGCAGCTAATATAGCCTCTTTGGAAAGAAATAAGGAGTATCCTCAAAGAGCTGAAAGTAGACCTTCCATTTGATCCTGCAATCCCATTAATAGTCATCTACCCAGAAGAAAAAAAAAATCATTGCATAGCTTATTTCATTTGAACTTATTTTAGCTTTACACACCACTCAGAGTCCTCTCCTAAGCTGTCTCTCATGAACATACCTTTCTTTTCAAAAGTGAACTTCTTCTGGTTTTTCTTAGCCATACCTATCTGTCAATATTTTATCTATAAATCAATGAATTTTAAATTCATTTCAGCAAAATCCAAAATTTGGTGAAAACGACAGTAGAGGGAGGCAGTGCTCTATAGTAGCTATGAATACCAACTTTAGTTCAAATCCTGGCTCTGACACTTGCTAATTAGGTTACAGGGTTGTCCTACCTCACAGGGTTGTCATAGGAAGAAATATATACAAAGTGCTTAGCGGAGCTTAACATATAGTAAGTCTTCATAAATGATAGTTGCTTAGATTGCTTTTAAAATCTCCAGTGTTCACATAATATGCTAAGGTGGCATGCTGCAAATCTCAAAGGATAATACAAGATATGCTGTAAGATTTTCTGTGCAGTTTCTTAAGTTTTTCAGAAATAGATTAAAACTTGTACCTCTAATCTTATAATCCTACTGGGACAAAAAAAAATATTTTGAACCCCTGGGAAATATTCTGTCCAGGAGTTCAGAGACCAGAGAACAGTAACGTGCTTTTCTTTATTGAATTGATGGACAAAATTCTCTCTTCCGTCCTACCCTCATCCTCCCTCTATTTCTTTCTCTCTCAAACATATACCAGTATTCTTGCTGGAAGGTCTTAAAATAACTTTTGTCTCCAGAGTATTGTTTGTATTAATTTTTATATTTTATACTTCAGTAAGGGTGATAGAGTTTAACTGTGAGAAGTTATCAAGTTGTCATTCTTCAGACAGACTCAGATATTAAGCCTGGGGAAGAAATGAGATTAAAGGTTGGTGGAACTATTCTCCAAATGTATTTCCAAAAGGAATGTACTAGTTTGCATTCCCACCAACAGTGTATCTCCAGGTTTTTAAAAACATCAGGTCCATTTTGGATGACATCACATAAATAATGATATGGAAAATTTTTCCCAGCTAGGTGTTTTTTCAGATGGCAGAGACACAATCTGCCATAATGCGTAGAAACTGGTAACTTGGGTTTCTGAATGGCTGTGAAGGGCCAGTGCAGGGGCCACCAGCAGCATAACTCAGGTGACCCTGGGACTGGTAACCATGACCCAGAGCATCTGCATCCTGTATTTGCCTTTGGAGTTCAAGCTTCTGGTCTCCCCATTTTTAGTATTTCTAAACCTCACCACCTAATATTGAAGTGACTTCCAGGAACTAATCTTTTTTACAAACATTACAGTCATATTTGATTCTGTAGAAACCCACAGTATTTGTGTTTTTCATTTTGGAAGGTTATTTGGAAACTCAAGCCAATATGTTTTTTCAAGTGTGACTAAGCTGTTGTCATTCATTTTACACCAACCCTGACACTCACTAGGACCCATCCTACTGAGCTCTGTGTACTCACTAATCCAGTCGATTCGGGGATGGAAGAGTCGGTTTGGATAAAAGAATAATAAATCCAACCATTATCTCCGTTCTGTAAAAGTAATATTTGAGTGTATTAGTGAGAATGAAAAGAAAGAAGAACTAGAAAAATGAACACTGTGGTAAGGAAAGCCTAAGCTTGATGTATTTAAAGTAAATTTAGCAAGTTAGAGGGAGCAGAGGAAGTTCTACAAAAGCTGTGTTATTGGATCCAAATCCAAAGATTTATGAATAATAATTCCAAAGCAATTCATTAATATGTTATATATAAAACAATGATTATTTGATAAAAAGGCAAAATTTTTATGGTGGTTCATAAGTGCCTTGAAATATAAAATTAAGAACTGATCATGTAATACATAAAACTGTGGTTTATGTATTTATTCATATTTATGTATTGGATTTACATTGAATTTCTATGTGGAATGTGCAGTTATATGCAGTTACATATTGATTTTATGCAAGCATCAATATATCTCAAAAATAAGTTTGTCCAATAAGTGCTTTTGAAATATTGTTCATTTAATTATCTACCTCTGTGAAAAATAATCCACTTCCATTTTTATTATAGTTATAAAGAGATTTGGATGCAAAATGTTTTTATTGGTTCAAAAACCATAGAGTTATAGAAACTCTCTTAGGTCGGTGGGGATCTTTGAGATTGTGTTTATCTAATCCCTTCCGAGGCTCAGAAAGTGAAGTGACCTGCCTAAGGTCACACTAGTAGTTGGGACCAGAGTTGAATCCCTCAATTCAGTACGAAGTTCCTTCCATCCCTCTATGTTCCCCAACTGTTTGTACATATGTTATCAATTATTAACCAAAAATTCTGAATCTTTCAAAAGGAGCCCTACTCAATCAAAGTTTCATTTTTTGTAAGTTCCAATTGCCCAGAAATGCAATTATGTGTAATGGCAAAGTCCAATTTAGTGACTACTTGGCCAAATATAATATGCCAACCAATCTGAGGGCTTGATAACTTTTCCATTATCTTAATCTCCCTTGTTCACTGACATCTTCACCCTGTCCACAGAGTCTTATTATATGCCATCTGATTAAATCAGCTTGCTAAGAAACAATTACTCAATTATTTAGCTCAATTGGTTAGAACCCCATGGTAACAGGCTCAAGGTCACGGGTTGGCTCCCCTGTGTGAGCCAGTTAACTTGGACCTATTCCATAACCACAGGCTCTGCTCTCAACCCCAGACAGTTTTACAAATACATGCCAGTGGTCAAAGGGCCCTGCCAAGAATATGTGAACAGAGCAGCATAAATCTATCAAGTTTCCCAGAAAAACAGCTCAACGCCAGTTTGGTTGAACATTTTTGCAGGTGAAAGATATGATTACAGTTTTGTAAATTCTTAAAAGGAATTTTAGGAAATACGAAAGCCTGTGGTGAAACTTAAATTCAGTAAGCAGTTGAGGTTTACAGGTAATGTTTTAAATACGACCAGAGATTTCTACCAGATTCTGAAATATTTTAAAAATTAAGTTAAGAAATTTATTTTTGCAAAATATCTTGATTTTTAACGAGTGGCTAAAATTTTAAAATAAATAATAGTCTTTAACCAAAATATAAGGTGCAAATGAGTCAAATTCAGTCTGTGGGATCTCATTTTGCAAAATGTTGGTCTAAATACCTATGTAGATATGCATTTTAATTAATGTAACTACTTTAAATAAGTGTAATTCACTGACCTTTTATTGACTGCTAACTACTTGCTTAGCCCTCAGCTAATGTTGGAGCAGAAGGGCCAGCACCCACATTCACAAAATAGGGATGTGTATCTTTCAGTGGTACCATCATCTGATATAAAAGGGAGATTCAAGTGGGCTAAGGTGGGATTGTTGGGCTCCACTTTGTAAATGAAGTAGGATCATCCCAGGCTTGCAAAGCTTTCAAAAACTGGCTGAATCTATTTTTTAAAATACCAAACGTATGAATTATCAATGTTTTCTTCAGAAAGCTCTCTGCAGGAATTTATAAATCAGTAGAACTGGAATAGTCAATTCCATATAATAACAGCTCTGCAGTTTAGACTTTGTATTCAAAGTTGAAAACATTAAATAAAACATTTTTGTTAAGGTTTCTTACTGTATAGTCATCTTTTCAAAATCACTCAAGCATTCCCACCCTAGGGGTAGCAAAATAGAGTGGGGACAACATATTCCTAATTCTAATCAATGCAAATGACAGAGATTTAGGAAAGGAAGGCACATGGTTACTATAAAAAGTACTCAAGACAGTACTGTATAAATTCACTAACATTTTGTGATTTATTTGCTAATTCACTGATACATGTTATGATGAGGCTTAGGGTTTACTGCGAATTAAATTACGTATCGCACCAACTACGTAAGCTAATCAGACTTTTTACTATGTCAGTAGACTACAAAATCTTGTCACCTAAAAATACTGAATTAATTCAGGAAGTATTTATTAAACATCTATTAGAAATCAGGCTCTGTGTTAGGTGCTAGAGATATTAAAAAAAAAGATTCAATATTTTCTCTTAAAGAATGTATAGTCTAATGAATGCTTCCTCAGTCCAAAGGAACCCCAGAAACAGGGTATGAGGGCTCTTGGAGTTACCAAGTCAGTATAAGAAGAGTCATGTAGATAATCTTGCTGGTTGAAGGCCTTAATTTTGTTTAACACTTTTGAAATCTGATTGAAACTATGTCCCTCCCAGGAAAGGGAATACATATAAATTACATTAGCATATATAATTTTGAGGACTGCATAGATTCCCAAAAGACTATCAGGTATGTGTATCCATGTTTATAATTTACAAGTACCAGCTTTAAGGCAATTAAAATTCTTCCAGTACCATAAATTGACCTCCTGCTTTGTATTGAAGAGCTCATAGATAGCTGGGAAGACAACAGAGGTAGGAGGTTGGTATTTTTGAGTAGAAATATATTAATTTAGGTGGACTTTTAGGACTGACTGTAAGTCATTGAATCAACAAGTACCAAGCATTATATGGAAATCAAAAATAAGTAAAGATACATAATCCCTGCTCAGATCTATTTTACTAGAGGGCAATCAATTCTCAGGGACTCAGAGGCTTTTTATCTACTATGTAGATTACTTACATCCTGTGCTTCCCCTTTTCTCTCTCTTTCCATTTTTATGGTCACCTGAGGACTCATTAGTGCTTCTACCAGAGGATGAGTAAAGGAAGGGAAAGGATATAAAACTTAAAATGAGTCAATTTTGCAACCTTTAAGTAGTTGAGGGAAGAAGAAGTAGCTATTACAAGCCTTATGGATTATGTGAAGATTTCAATTACCCATAGTCTCCCTGTCAATCTTACCAAAAATAATTAAGGGTTGGCTCTAACCTCCAAGGAATGTTAAAATGACTGATGGTCATAGCAAATAACCACAGTAAATAAGGTGAAACATGCTAAAGAAAGACAAAAATCATAGTCTCAAGTCACAATTTCAGGGTCCCAAGAAGCAATCCAACAAACATCAATCCTGTGGGCAATTTTATGAATATAAACATCAGATGCAGGGGCAAGGATACAAAGTACAAAAAGGGAGTACAACATCTATGCAAAAATAGTACTCCTCATGCAACAATACAGATGAAACTTTTGCTAAAGGCTATATATTGTCTGCCAAAGGCTATATATATCAGCCAAGATGGGGAGAACTCCAAATGGGAGGACAACTGTACAAATGAACCAAATTATACTAAAAATAGCTAATATAACCACATGAAGCACTTGGGAAAGGAAACAAGTAACTTAAATATTTTGATGCAACACTACAAGGCAAAAAAAAAAAAAAAAGGAAAAAAAAGAGTTATACACAAAGACCATACTCTGATTAGTACAAGGGTATAGGCTAATGAGTCTTAAATACATTTAGGAGTATATTAGGGTTAAACAAATGTGTAAATATATTGTGGGTACTGAGAACCAGCTTACTTTTTTTTTTTTTAATCATTTTCTTTTTTTTAATTGTTGGATTCATTGAGGGCATAAGAAACCAGGTGACACTGATTGCATTTGTTAGGTAAAGTCCCTCTTACAATTGTGTCTTGCCCCCAAAAGGAGATCTCACCTCCCTCCTTCCTTCCCTCTCTCTACTCTTCCCTTCTCCGATCTCCCTCCCTCCTACCCTCTCTCTGCTTTTCCTTTTCCTCAGCCCCCTCCTTCTCTCTCTCCCCTTTTCCCCAACCCCACACAATATACTAGGTCATTAATTGTCCTCATATCAAAACTGAGTACACAGGATTCATACTTCTCCATTCTTGTGATGCTTTACTAAGAATTCTTGTGATGCTTTACTAAGAATGCTTTACCCACCACTTCCATCCAGGTTAATACAAAGGATGTAAAGCCTCCATCTTTTTTAATGGCTGAATAGTATTCCATGGTATACATATACCACAGCTTGTTAATCCATTCCTGGGTTGGTGGGCATTTAGGCCATTTCCACATTTTGGCAATTGTAAATTGAGCTACGAGAAACAGTCTAGTGCAAGTGTCCTTATGGTAAAAGGATTTTTATTCCTTCTCAGTAGATGCCCAGTAATGGACTGCAGGATCAAATGAGAAGTCTAGCTTGATTCTTTGAGGGTTCTCCATACTTCCTACCAAAAAGGTTGTATTCAAAACATTTTATTTTTAAAAATATTTTTAGCTTGGGTGGCACCTGTGGCTCAAAGGAGTAAGGTGCTGGCCCCGTATGAAGGTGGTGGGTTTAAACCCGGCCCCAGCCCAAAACTGCAAAAAATAAAAAAATAAAAAATAAAATATTTTTAGCTTAATAAAAATATTACATAGTTTTATTCAGGACTTTCTCTTTTTTCCATTAGCCTGAACACAGGCTTAGGCACTTGATTTAACAATGATCACCACCATTTACTGAAGATCGACATACATCAATCAGGATAGGTGCATTTATACATTCTCAACAGGCCCTTTCTGCCTGTTTTAAATGGTCTTTCACAGAGTATTTGCGTTTTATTCAAAGTATATGACCTGACAATTTTATTTGCACAATAATTTATATAACCTCTGAAAATATGTAACTTTGAATCTTTTTAGTACTAGACGTCAGAGCTTTAAGAAAACTAGAGGGCGGTGCCTGTGGCTCAAAGGAGTAGAGCATCGGCCCGATATGCTGGAAGTGGTGGGTTCAAATCCAGCCCCAGCCAAAAACTGCAAAAAAAAAGAAAACTAGAAAAATGTATAACTAAGACTAATACACAAATGTTCATAACAGCATTATTCACAAGAGCCAAAAAAGTGGAAACAAACCAAATGTCCACCACTCAACTGCTGAGTAATCAACAAAATGTTACACAGCAATGCAATGAAATACTATTATACAAAACAAAGAAAATGAAGTACTATTGTGATACATACTACACCGTGCATGAAACTCGAAAACATTAAGTTAAGTGAAAGACCAGTAACAAAAAGACCACATAAATGATTCCATTTACATGAAATGTCTAGAATAAGTAAGTCTATAGTGATAGAAATTACATTAGTGGTTGCCTAGAGCAGGGGAGTGACTTCCAAAAGGTAAATGGCTTCTTTCTGGAGTGATAAAAATGTTCTAAAACTAGATTATGGTTATATTAGCATAACTGCAAACATACTAAAACCCAATCAATTTTATACTTAAATGGGTGAATTTTATTATCTGTAAATTATATCTCTATAAAACTATCAAATTTTTTTTTTTGGCCAGGGCTGGGTTTGAACCCACCACCACAGCAAATGGGGCCGGCGCCCTACTCCTTTGAGCCACAGGAGCCACCCAAGCTATCGAATTTTTAAGCAACACTATTGCACATACTTCAACTGACTTCAGGCATTTACTATGAACCTATAATAAGCTATGTGCTATATTGGTTCAAAAATAAATGACATGATCCTATCCTAATCAGCCATAAAAAACAGCTAGAAAATTGTTCAGCAAAACTTGAATATCAAACACAGCCGGGCACTATGGCTAATGCCCATAATCCTAGGGCTCTGGGAGGCGGCAGAGGAGGGTGGAACACTCGAGCTCAAGAGTTGGAGACCAGCCAGAGCAAGGAGACCACTGTCTCTTAAACAAAAAAAGAAAAAAAAAAGCAGGGCATAGTAGCAGACATCTGTGGGCCTAGCTACTTGGGAGCCTGAGGCGAGAAAATCACTTGAGCCCAAGAGTTTACTATGAACTAGGAAGCCATGGCCCTCTACCAAGAGCAACAAGGTAAGATTCTGTCACAAAAAAACAAAAAACAAAAAACACCTAACCGTCAAACATCAAAAAGTTAAGCATAAGAATAATTTTATCTAGAAATAGATATATATTAAGTCCAAGTCCACTAAGGTGAAATCACTATATGATTACTTTAGCAAACCTTTCTAGAGACAGTGGGAAAGATTTAGTTATACAATCAGATTTGGGTTAACAAATAAACTCCAAACATGAATAAACTCTATCGCCCTAGGTCTATCCAAACTAATTTCTACTTATGTTGAGTCAAAACAACTTTTCACAAAAACGTAACATTCTACATAATTTCAATGAAAATCCTACTTTATCAAAATAAGATCTATGATTTACCTTTATGTTAAGTTTTCTATTGTTTGTTGGAAGTGTTCCATCCTCTTTGAGTTGCTCAGGGACATGTATAGTCTTCGTTTTAAAGTTTGTTGTAGTAGCATTTTCTAACCTAGGCTTCTTTTTGCCTACTTTTAGTTTTATCTTTTGAAAATCATCTTGGCGTTTTCTTTTTTTGGTCATTCTTGAGTACTACAATTAAAAGAATTAATTTAAAAACAATGGATTAAAAACAAGAATAAATGATAAAATAATAATGGCATTTTCTAAACTTATATTACTCTAACATTTACTTTAAACATAATCCAGAATCAACACCAACCGTGATTTTTTGACCAAAAGATCAAAAATTAAATGAAAAACACTATTTAAGAAGTACAGAAAAACCAGCTTAGTCCAGAATAATAAATAGGAGTCACTGACAATAAGGCAACAATCTTGCCACTGATTTTGCAAGGTTTCTTTGAGCAAATTTGTCAACCAAAGTGCTAAACAGAAACCTTTTGAAATGTCTATATATTTCTTTGTGGGCAGAGGAGCAGCACAGACTTGCTAGAGCTATACCTTGTATCTAATGGTAAGCTTCTGGTCCTGATAAGCACCTGTGGTATCACTAGCAAAACAAAGCTTAGTTCAAAAACCAATGTTATTATTTAATGCAGCCTATAACAAAAAGTTTCATGAACCTAAGCTGAATGCTTGAAAAATAAGTTAAGATTCAGATATGCAACAAAGACAAGAATGGGTGTTTCATGAGCAAGAAAAACAAGGTAAAGATCTGGAGTAGATAAGCCTGGTTGGTAAAGGCCAAAAGTGAAGCTACCACTCTTTTGAACACCAGGAAAAGTTCAGATTAGACATAAATAATAAACAGTATTCCCACCCCCAAAAAGAAAGATAAAAGGAAGCATAATATAACAGAGGAATATGGAATAAAGACCAACTAGGCCACTACTATAATAACTCAGGCGAAGCTCCTCTCCCTCTATACCACATTCTTTCAACTTACATCCAAGCCTAATGAAAAATCTTTGATTGGCCCCTCTTACAAATCCACTACTTTAAAGAAGTCCTTTATTTCTACCTAGACTATTCAATACCTTCCTCGGTGGAATCTTGCTATATCTCTACAGTCTACTCTCCAGTCCACTGGCCTGTCACTAGAGAACTCTTTCTAAACACAGATCTGACCAAGACTCAGGTACTCACATATTTTCCAAATGCATTAAAATGACATATTTAGGTCCTTTATGATATGGCCCCATTCATCCTCTCCAACTTTATCTTCCCACAAACTAATCTGTACTTTGAAAAATAACCTCCTTTACCTGGAACCAGTGGAACTCTTCTTAAAGCCTTTTCTACATGCCACCAAAATAATTCTGCCTTCTACTTAGACACACTTGAGTAGGTTAAGTACCCTGGAATAAATAAAACTTTTCCTGGTCTACTGGAGTACCCTAATTATCCTGGACCAAACTATAGAAAGTCAAAAAGCTACAAATGGGAGTATAAAACATTTGAGTAGAATAAAAGTTTGTATTATTGGAAAATTAATTAAAGGGATGGCACAAGACTAAGTAGCTCAAGTTCCAGCCTCAAGTACAAGAGAGCCAGAACCAACCAGCTACAACATTACATCCAAATTTACTTGACTGCATGGTTTTACACTACATCCCCAAGAGGCAGGAGTTGGTTAAGAGCTAGTTCTAAAGTCGAACACTTAGGTTCTCATACAGACTCTATGGCATTTTGGAGCAATACACTATAGTACCTCAGTTTCTATCACAAAATAGGGATAACAATATCATACAGTTGTCACAAAGTAAAGAGTAAATGAGTTCATAATTATAAAACACTCAGAACTATATCTGGTACAATGTTGAATATAAATATATATATTTAAAAGCACAAACATGTACATGTTCCTGAAGTCTCAAAATCAATAGATACAAAGCACAAAATTAGAAGCATTATGTACATTAGCACAGCATCAGAAAAGCCATTCAAACTGGGTGGTACTAAACCCATATCAACAATGAAGTTCAGAAAAATTTGTAAGTCACTCCTTCATTAAGAAGTTGAACAGGGGCGGTGCCTATGGCTCAGTGAGCAGGGCGCCAGCCCCATATACCAAGGGTGGTGGGTTCAAACCGGGCCCCTGCCGAATTAGCCAGGCGTTGTGGTGGGCGCCTACAGGCACTTTCTCTTGCCTCAGGCTCCCAGCTACTTGGGAGGCTAAGGCGAGAGAATCGCCTAAGCCCAGGAGTTGGAGATTGCTGTGAGCTGTGACACCACAGCACTCTACTAAGGGAAATAAAGTAAGACTGTCTCTACAAAAAAAGAGAATTTGAACAGTCTCAGCGCCTGTGGCTCCGTGAATAGGGCGCCAGCCCCATATACCGAGGGAGGCGGGTTCCCATCCCAGCCAAACTGCAACAACAACAACAAAAATTGAACAGGGATTCATTCACAAAAATGAACCAACCAGTTTTGTTATACAACACACTGTAATTTACATAAGGACTTCAGATTGGGTAGCAAAATGCCTTTCATTTGTCCCAATTCCAAATTTCAGCCCAGTCCACCAACACCTTTAGTTACTTTAAAAAAAAAAAAGGGCAAGGAAATAAAGCCTGAAAAGAAGACACCAATCCTCAGCAGGTTTCTTTAATACAAAAATGGGTTTCAAGGACCAGGTATGGTGGCTCACGCCTATAATTCTAGCACTCTGGGAGGCTGAGATAGATGGATTGCTTGAGCTCAAGAGTTCTAGACCAGTCTGAGTCACAGTCAGACCCTATCTCTACTAAAAACAGAAAAACTGAGGCAAGAAGATCGCCTGAACCCAAGAGTTTGAGGGTGCTGTGAGCTGTGATGCAGGGCACTCTACCCATGAAACACAGAGAGACTGAATCCAAAAGAAGAAAAATTAAAGAATAGGCTTCTTGTGGCTGTGGCTCAAGCGGCTAAGGCGCCAGCCACATACACCTGAGCTGGCGGGTTCGAATCCAGCCCAGGCCCACCAAACAAAATGATGACTGCAACCAAAAAATGGCTGGGTGTTGTGGCGGGCGCCTGTAGTTCCAGCTACTCGGGAGGCGGAGGCAAGAGACTCGCTTGAGCCCAGGAATTGGAGGTTGCTGTGAGCTGTGATGCATATCTAGGGTGACAGCTTGAGGCTCTGTCTCAAAAAAAAAAAAATAGGCTTCACCAATTAAGCTGCACACTGTGTGAGTTTTTCCTACAATCTTATTAGTAGCTAGTACCGGAGAGAAAAGTACGTGGTACAGAACTTTCAGAAAAATTAATTCTCTTCTGCCTCCTCAATCCTCTGGGCTCTATTTAGCCACTATGTGATGGAGAGCCAACATACTGTCTACTGTCAACTTTATGTCACATTATCTGTCACTTTGTATTCGTCATACTAATGTTTTCTATTAATAAAATTAATAAGCTCGGCGCCTGTGGCTCAACGGGCTAACGCGCCAGCCACGTACACCTGAGTTGGCAGGTTCGAATCCAGCCCGGGCCTGCCAAACAACAATGGTGGCTGCAACCTAAAAATGGCCGGGCGTTGTGGCGGGCGCCTGTAGTCCAGGCTACTTGGGAGGCTGAGGCAAGAGACTCGCTTGAGCCCAGGAATTGGAGGTTGCTGTGAGCTGTGATGCTACAGCACTCTATCCAGGGTGACAGCTTGAGGCTCTGTCTCAAAAAAAAAAAAAAGAAAGAAAAGAAAAGAAAATTAATAAGGGGGCGGCGCCTGTGGCTCAGTGGGTAGGGTGCCGGCCCATATACCGAAGGTGACGGGTTCAACCCCGGCCCCGGCGAAACTGCAACAAAAAAAATAGCCGGGCCGAGCATTGTGATGGGCACCTGTAGTCCCAACTACTCGGGAGGCTGAGGCAAGAGAATCGCCCAAGCCCAGGAGTTGGAGGTTGCTGTGAGCTGCGCGATGCCACGGCACTCTACTGAGGGCGATAAAGTGTGACTCTGTCTCTAAAAAACAAAAAAACAAAACAGAAAAAAAAATAACAAGATTGAATGCCCTTCCTTGACTTTTAAAACTGGTAAGATTATTTTTAAGGGACACTGCATATTTCCATACTAGAAACTCTTCAGTTGTATTTTCACATAAAGATTTTCACAGCACAGCAAATCAAACAGTTCCATTTTGCTACCTTCATAGTAGCCGGTTTTGAGTATAAGGAAAGAACTCCAGCCTCAGGAGTTGATCACTGGTCCTCTTAAACGTTACAAAGCTACAACAGTTTTAAAAGTTAATTTCACAAGATTCCCACTGCAAGTCTTTTCTAATTTCATCAAAAAAGCACATCCTAGCGTATTAGGTTTTCAACTGAATTGAATGCCAATCCGTTTGCCTGCCACCTTATATTTCCACCCTTCATTTCCACCTTCTCTTCCCAAAAAACGTCAGACACAGAGCAAGCACACTGCACTCGGCCTCTGATAATTTCCTCTCCAACTCCTTTTTCTCTTGCGTTCCTCCCAACTCTGCTGAGGGGCCAATCACAGGGGCCAGACTTCCCAGAAATCAAGTGTCCCAGGCTAGGCGACTCCACACTGGCTGTCCAGCCCGGCCGGCCGAATCTCCACGCCGGGGCTGCGAGAGGGCAGGTGAGGGATCGACTGCGCATCCCCACCCGGTTTCAGTCCCGCATCCCAAAGTGAAGACACCGTGGGTTCTGGCAAACCATCGCTGCTGCCAGTCCTCGGGGTGTCCGTCAGGACCCCAGTCGGGGCAGCGGGGCCCGATCCACGCACACTGGCCTAAAACTCTCGGACCCGAAACCGCGCGAACCTGTCGGGTCACTTGAGGAGGTTCAAACGCCCAAAGGGGCCCCGCCTCCGCAACGCGCAGCTCTGCACCCACGCCTGGCTCCGAAAGACCGCCGCGGCGCGACCCAGCGGGCGCATACCGGCCATCGGCGCCCCTGCACGCCTGGGCCGCGAGCTGGGGGCGAGAGCCCCACACGCGTCCCGCGCCCCGGGAGGCCTTGGCCGGATGCGCGGCGGCCGCTCACCTGAGGGTCCGGCCAAGGCCGGGGCGCGAAGGCAGAGAGGAGAAGCGAGCGAGCAGAAGCCCACCGGCCGACAGCGTGCGCCGCAGACTTCAGCCTCTAGCTCCCGGTGCGTGTTTTCAAATCGCCTGGTCCTCACGCGGCCGCGTTTCCTTCCGCCGCCCGGAAATCACGGCCCCTCCTTCGTCGCACCGCGCTCACGTGACCGCGGCTCGCCGTCGCGCGCAGCCGGGGAGGCGGGCGCGGGAGCACTAGGCCCCGCCCCCGAGAGGAGGGGGCTCACAGGGAGGGAAAGGAGGAGAACGCCGGAGCCCAGGACAAACCCTGGCCCTCGAGTTCAACCCAGAACTTCCCAGGCCTGCATACCTGGGGTACCCGCCTGGTCACAGCTACTTGAGAGCATGCCTTCGCTACTATCCCTAGACCATGGTTCTGCAGACCCGAGCCACGCTCAGAGTATGACATGAACTGAATTGGGAAAGGGAAAAGGTTTTGGAGCGTGGCAGATGGAATTCCTGGGGACAGTAACCTGGGCTGACAGGGTGCGAATAAGAATTACTTAGAGCAAAATACGCCTAGTAGTTGGCTCCTGGGGTGTTCGCTAATATTCCGGTTTTTCAGCACTAACATTCTTGCCACTGAAAGTAAGCGAGGAAATGAAATTTAATTTCTGAAATTAAAGAAATTAAAATTCCCAAGAAAGCAAGGAGAATGGGCTTTTGAAAGGTAACCGTGACAAAAACTGGCATGGAGGACATGGAAGAAAGAGCTCCAGGTATAGGTTTAGACCCTGATTCCGATTTATCTTATATCTTACCAGATATAAGACAGGAAAGCGGGCTAAAATAGTGAGCCTCATACTGGGTAGGGATTTGAAGCAATGAGGTCTGAATCTAGTGGGATGCAAGCAGTGGAACTAAGACTGGCTATTCCATGCTCAAAGATAAAGAGGCAGCACCAGAAACTTACCGCTCCCTTTTCTGGAGATACAGTGTACCAACAGTCTTCCTAGAATCCACCATAACCATAAACATTTGGGAAGCATTGGCCTTATAACGCTATGAGACCAATGTCGGCCAGACATATATCCCAGGAAGTCCCACTTGTACCTAGCAGCTTACTCAACATTTCCTTTGGATGTCCAGTACACATCTTATTCCTGGTTTTGTCTCATGAATCTCCTCTTCCTATAGCTTCTTCATCTCAAATAGCAACTCTGTTCTTCCAGGTCATCAAGCCAAAACATTTGAAGTTTTGCTTTGGTTTCGTTCTTTGACATCTGACATCTAAGCTATCTGGATATTCTTCTGTTAACTCTGCCTAATTTTCACCACTTAACACATCTCCCTTGTACCATCCTGGTCCAAACTATCTCCTGATCACTGGAAAAAGCCTCCAGTCAGGTCTTTCTGCTTCCACCATTGTCTCTCTTCCCCCTACAATCTCATATCAGCAAACCAACTTTATGATTGTTTTTAAACCTGTGTCAGATTAGATCAATCACTCTTGTGTTCAGAACCTTTCAGTAGCTTCCTGCTCAAAACCCTCCAGTGGTTCCCTATTTCAGAGTAAAACCCATAGTCCTTGATGATAGCCTCAAGGTCTGCCATGTTCTGACACAATCCCTTAACCTCTGAGAACTCCTTTTACTCTCCCCTTTGTCACTCTGCTCCATCCTCACCTGCTTCTTTTCCTTCTTCAAGGAGCAGTCACATACTCTTTTCTTTGACCTTTGCTTTAACTTTTCTGTCTGCTTGGAATAAATCCAGGTGGCTCACATCCCCATCCCCTTGAGTCTGTTCACATGTCTTCTTAGGGAAGCCTCCTTTGACCACCTCTTGTGAAATCACAACCCACCTTCTCCCAGGGATTGCAATACCCCATTCCTGTTATAATTTTTTCCTTTTTTCCTGTTCTAATTTTTATTACTTTTTTAGACTTTAGACCTTATCACTCTCTAATATACTTATTTTCCATATTATGTAATTGTATTCTCTATCCATGACTAATATGTGAGCTCCCCATGGGTCCTTCTCTGTTTTTTTCCTTAACACATTCCAATTGCCTAGTGCAGTGCCTGGCAAATAGGGGGCCCTCAATAGCTATTTGTCTAGAAAGTATCTGCTGTATAGTGGTGCTTAGCAAACAGTAGCTCTCTTATTTCCCTACTTTGCTATAGGATAGGGTTTATACACTCAGCCAAGTAAGTGGGCCTGGTGGCTATGCAACTGACATAAATGCTCATGGCCTGGCTAAAGGAAGCAACAGGCCTTTACCAACAGCCAACTGCTGACAAGAAGCAATGCAGATTTTTTTCATTTTTTTGGCAAACTAGAAATCCAGTGTCTTATTTCATCTTCTGCTGCTATGACAAAATACTATAGACTGTGTAGTTTATAATGAGTAGAACTTTATTTGGTTCACCGTTCTGAAGACTGGGAAGTCCAAGAGCATAGCCCTGCCATCTGGCAAGGGTCATCCCATCACAGAAATGATGAAGACAAAAGTGAACATACAAAACAGACGAAACCAGGCCAAATTCATTATTGTATCAGGAACTGACTCCCAGAATGACTAACCCATTCCTTAAAAAACAATAAAAGCAAATCCATTCATGAGGGCAGAGCCATCATGACCCAGTTACCTCTTAAAGGTCCCAATTCTCAGCTCGGTGCCTGTGGCTCAAGCGGCAAAGGTACCAGCAACATATACCTGAGTTGGCAGGTTCTAATCCAGCCTGGGCCCGCTAAACAACAATGGCAGCTGCAAACAAAAAATAGACGGGGGCGGCGCCTGTGGCTCAGCAAGTAGGGCGCCAACCCCATATACCGAGGGCTGCGGGTTCAAACCCGGCCCCGGCCAAACTGCATCAAAAATTAGCCAGGCGCTGTGGCGGACGCCTGTAGTCCCAGCTACTTGGGAGGCTGAGGCAAGAGAATCGCTTGAGCCCAGGAATTGGAGGTTGCTGTTAGCTGTGATGCCACAGCACTCTATCCAGGGTGACAGCTTGAGTCTCTGTCTCAAAAAAATAAATAAATAAAAATAAATAAATAAAGGTCCCAATTCTTAATGCTGTCATAATGGCAATTATATTTCAACATGAGTTTTGCAGAGGACATTCAAACCATAGCATCTAGAAAAGTTAATAAGAAATCTCATTATAAATATTACTGAGCAACTACATTTCCCCCCATTTTTATTTTTTATATTTTTATTTGAGACAGAATCTCCAGCTGTCGCCCTGAGTAGAGTTCTGTGGCATCATAGCTCACAGAAGCCTCCAATTTGGACTCCTGGAATCCTCTTGCCTCAGTTTTTCTATTTGTAGTAGAGACAGGGTCTCGCTTTTGCTCAGGCTATTCTCCAACTCATGAGCTCAAGCAATCCACCTGCTTCGGCCTCCCAGAAGCTAGGATTACAGATGTGAGCCACTGCACCTGGCCCTCTTCCATTTTTAAAACACTATCTGGGCAAAACAAAATACTTATAAACAGGCTGACAATTTACTGTCTCTGGTTTGACATGAAAAGTGTGTATAGGGCTGGGCACCAGGGCTAATGCCTACAATCCCAGCACTCTGGGAGGCCAAGGTGGGTGGATTGCTTGAGCTCAGGAGTTTGAGAGCAGCCTGAGCAAGAGCAAGACCCCCTCTTTAAAAAATAGCTGGGCATTGTGGTAGACCCCTGTACTCAGCTACTTGGGAGACTGAGGCAAACGGATCACTTGAGCCCAAGAGTTTGAGGTTGCTGTGAGCTGTGACACCGTAGCACTTTACCAGGGGAAAGAAAGTGAGACTCTGTTTCAAAAAAAAAAAAAAAAAAAAGAAGACAAGAAAAGTGTGTACATAAAAGCAGATTTTTTCCAACTCTAAGTGGTGAACTCAACAATAACAAGTATTATCTGTTTGGTGAGCCAAAAGAGACCTTTGATAAACAACAAGCATTTAACTAACCAAGGTCCTTGGCCCATGCCAGGAAAACACATATATTCTGGAATGTATCTGACACTCTACTTACAAAATTCTGTGCAGTTGACCACACAGGCCGCTGTATTAGTTTCCTGGAGCTACTATAACAAAGTACCACAAACTGGGTAGCTTAAAAAGTATTGAATTTCAGTTCTGGAGACCACAAAAGTTCTGCACGGAGGTATCAGCAGGGTTTGTTCCTTCTGCAAGGTCTGAAGGAGAATGAGTTCCATGTCTCCTTCCTAGCTTCTAGAAGCCTTAGACATTTCTTACAGATGGTGTTCTCACTGACTTCACGCCATCCTCCCTCTGTGTGTGGCTCTGTCTAAATTTTCTCTTTTTGTAGGAACATCAGTCATCTTGGGTTAAGGATGCCCTAATGACTTCATTTTAATTTGATCACTTCTATAAAGACCTTAATTCCAAATAAGATTACATTCTGAGATACTAAGGGTTAGAACTTTAAATTTTCTTTTTTTTTTTTTTGAGACAGAGTCTCACTCTGTTGCCCTGGGTAGAGTATTGTGGCATCACAGCTCACAGCAACCTCCAACTTCTGGCTCAAGCAATCCCCTTGCCTCAGCCTCCCAAGTAGCTGGGACTACAGGCGCCCACCACAATGCCCAGCTACTTTTCAGAGACAGGATCTCCCTGTTGCTCAGACTGGTATCCAACTCCTGAGTTCAAACAATCCTCCTGCCTTGGCCCCCCACAGTGCTAGGATTACAGGCATGAGCCACCGTGCCCAGCCCTCAACATATCTTTTTTGAGGGACACAATTCAACCCATTTAGCCACCAAGATCTATGTCCAAAATAAGTATCATCTGGACAACTTCTTTTTTGTCTGTGCTCACAGGCATCACAATATTTTGGGTTAAGTAACTTACTCCTACAAAATTTTCCTAACCTTTGCAGCTTTTTTTTATTATTATTATTTTGTTGTTGTTGCAGTTTGGCCAGGGCTGGGTCTGAACTCGCCACCCTGGGTATATGGGGCCAGCACCCCACTCACCGAGGCACAGGCACCACCCAACCTTTGCAGCTTTTTAAAAAATGTTTTTATACTAGGCTTCTACTTCACATCTACTTTGGGAATAAGATACCACTGGTTAAAAAAAAAAACCTGAAATCATGTTATCTAATCAAATTGATTTTATAGCTAGTTGCAGTGGTTCACACCTACAATCCCAGCAACTCATGAGGCTGAGGCAGGGGGATCACTTGAGGTCAAGAATTCCAGACCGGACAGGGCAACATAACCAGATCCCTATCTCTAAACAAATATTTAAAAAATTACACAGGCATGGTTGTATGTGCTGATAGCACCAGCTATTCCGGTGACTAAAGTAAGAGGATTACTTGAGCCCAGGAGTTCAAGGCTGCAGTGAGCTATACACCAGACTGGGTTACAGAGCCATATCCTGTATCTGAAAAAAAAGATTTTGTGATTTAAAGCTAATAAGGCCAGGGGCGGTGGCTCACTCCTATAATCCTAGCACTCTAGGAGGCCAAAGTGGGTGGACTGCTTGAGCTTGCAAGTTCAAGACCAGCCTTAGCAAGAGTGAGACCCTGTTTCTAAAAAGAAAAATAGCCAGGCATTGTGGCATGTGCTGTAGTCTCAGCTACTGGGGAGACTGAGACAAGAAGATCACTTGAGCCCAAGAGTTTGATATTGCTATGATGCCATGGCACTCTACCCAGGGCAACAGAGTGAGACTGTCTCAAAAAAATAATTTTTTAAATGGGCTTACTCCATCACCCTGGGTAGAATGCTATGATATCATAGCTCACAGTAACCTCAAACTCCTGAGTCCAAGTGATCTACCTGCTTCGGCCTCCCGTGTAGCTGGGACTACAGGCTCCCTCCACAATGCCAGGCTAATTTTTCTATTTTTAATAGAGATGGGGTCTGACTCTTGCTCAGGCTGACCTCAAACTCCCCGTACCAACCCAACTCGGCCAAAAAAAGGCCGGGCGTTGTGGTGGGCACCTGTGGTCCCAGCTACTTGGTAGGCGGAGGCAAGAGACTCACTTGAGCCCAGGAATTGAAGGTTGTTGTGAGCTGTGATGCCACGACACTCTATCCAGGGTGACAGCTTGAGGCTCTGTCTCAAAAAAAAAAAAAGATGTGATTGGGTCTTGAGGGACTGGCCTTCATGGATGGATTAATTCATAGCCCATTCTATGAATTAATGGGCTAATGGATTAATGGGTTGTCATGGAAGGGAAACTGTGAGAGACCTTAGCTTGCATTTTAACATGTTCAGCCCCCCTCCCTGTGACACTCTGCACTGACTTAGTTCTCTTCAGAGACTCGCCCACCAGCAAGAAGGCTCTCATCAGGTGCACCCCCTTTAACTTGGACTTCCCAGGCTCCAGACCTATAAGAAATACACTTTGTTTCTTGTTAATTATCCCATTTGGGATATTGTGTGATGAGCAATAGAAAACATTCTAAGACAAGCAGATGTTTGGAGTTGAGAGCAGACCTAAGAGTATTGTTACCCTAGGCTAAGGCAACAGCTGTTCTTCAGCTCCTCCTTGGGAATCATCCATAACCGAAGATGGAAAAACACACCTAAGCATTTACTGCTCTGAAAAATAGTCATGAAGTTTAGGAAGGCTCAGTGCTCATAGCACAGTGGTTACAGCAGCAGCCACATGCACGAAGGGTGGAGGGTTTCAACCCGGCCTGGGCCAGTTAAACAACAATGACAGTTGCAACAACAAAAAATAGCCGGGCACTGTGGCAGTCGCCTCTAGTTCCAGCTACTTGGGAGGCTGAGGCAAGAGAATTGCTTAAGCCCAAGAGTTTGAGGTTGCCGTGAGTTATGATGCCACTGCACTCTACTGAGGGTGACATAGTGAGACTCTATCTCAAAAAAAAAAAAACAAGTTTAGGAAGAATGAAGGGTGCAAATGCCAAATTATTAAGTTATCTTTTCAAGGAGGTGCCTATGGCTCATTAAGTAGGGCGCTGGCCCCATATACTGAAGGTGGTGGGTTCAAACTCAGCCTCGGCCGAACTGCAAAAACAGAAAAATAGCTGGGCGTTGTGGTGGGCGCCTATAGTCCCAGCCACTTGGGTGGCTGAGGCAAGAGAATCGCCTAAGCCCAGGAGTTGGAGGTTGCTGTGAGCTGTGTGACGCCATGGCACTCTACCAAGGGCAATAAAGTAAGACTCTGTCTCTACAAAATAATAATAATAATAATAATAAGATATCTTTTCAATGCAATTCTTTTCACTTGTACAGTAGAGTGAAGTGGCTGGATTATGTAAGATATAATTAAAATATGGTCACAACATCTCTTATAGCTCTCTCTATACAGTATAAGCTCTACCTGGAGAGGTAATATATAATGAATATGTCCAGATAAAATTCCCTGCACCACATTTTAAAGTTGTGTGACCTAGGACAAAGTATTTCATATTCATGTATTTTATTTCCTCATCTACAAAATTTAGGTGATTTTAGTACCTATTTGTTGGGTCACTGTGAAGATAAAATAGCAAAAAGAGAAAGAGAATGGGCATTGTTGGTGTCATTAACCCCAATTGGTGGCAGGGAAGCAGATGAACAGGTATAGCGTTTGCTGGTAGGGCTATATAATGATATGATATAAAACACTTTTTACAACTGTTCTCTAATTTCTTATCAAGTTTAATTTATACTAATGATCCAGCAATTCCATCCTTAAGTATTTCCCCAGGAAACATGAAAACTTAAATTCACAACTCATTGCGAATTGGCAATTCATCGTGGGCTGGCATTCTTCCTTTCTGTCTTCGTGATGCCACACCATTCTCTTGCTTCTTTTCTCTCTCTCCTCCTCCTCCGTCCTCCCCTCTCTCACTCCCTGCTTTCTGTTCTCTTCCCTCTCTCTCTTTCCCAGATCTTTCCCTGCTCTCTTCCCTTTCTCTAATATAAAATGAACTTGTACTTTTATATCCTAAAGCAAAAAATGAATATTCATACCTGCTTTTTTCATGGCCAGAAATAACCCAAATGTCTATCAAGAGAAAAATAAATCAACACATTTTGGTATGGACGTACAATGAAATGCTACCCAGCAATATAATGGAATGAACCATTGAAAACACACAACATGGGTAAATCTCAGAGACATTATTTTCATCCAAAGAAGTCAGATATTAACAAGTACATACTGTATGGTTCCATTTATATGCATTTCAAGAGTAAGCAGAACTAATTTTTAGAGACTAAACAGCAGTTACCTCTATAAAGTAGGAAGGACTGACATGACAGGTGAACAGGGTAAGCTTCTGGGATGAGAGAAAAAGTCAGTATCTTTGATGGAGTACAGATTACACGCGAACATGCACTTTGTCAAAGCTTATCAAACCATAGTCTTAAGATCTGTGCTTTTCATTGTAAAGCAGCTGTTTCATCTCTTTTATTGTATTTGTTTATCTTTTTAACTTTTTAAAACAAAGAGACAGATTTCATTATGTTGCCTAGACTAGAGTCAAACTTATGGTTTTTTTGTTTGTTTGTTTGTGACAGAGCCTCAAGTTGTCACCCTGGGTAGAGTGCTGTGGCATCACAGCTCACAGCAACCTCCAATTCCTGGGCTCAAGCGAGTCTCCTGCCTCCGCCTCCCAAGTAGCTGGGACCACAGGCGCCCGCCACAAC
>CAUYON010023578.1:0-38897 GCA_963573935.1 Arctocebus calabarensis
AGAGCTGAACCATGAGAGCTCCCTCCCCAATTTAAATCATCTCCTCTCCAGCCCACCCAGGGGCTCTTTCTTCCCACCTTCTGTTTAAAAGTGAGGATGTGGCTCAGCGCTGTGGCTCAACTTGCTAAGGCGCCAGCCACGTACACCTGAGCTGGCGGGTTCGAATCCAACCTGGGCCCGCCAAACAGCAATGACGGCTGCAACCAAGAAATGGCCGGGCGTTGTGGCGGGTGCCTGTGATCCCAGCTACTTGGGAGGCAGAGGCAGGAGACTCACTTGAGCCCAGGAATTGGAGGTTGCTGTGAGCTGTGATGCCAAGGCACTCTCTCCAGGGCGACAGCTTGAGGCTCTGGCTCAAAAAAAATAAAATAAAATAAAAAATAAAAGCGAGGATGTGCTATTTGGACTCCTGTGGTGATAGTAAATAAATTAATTAATAAAAGCAAGGATAGATTTTTGGCTTCTACTTAGGACAGAGGTGAAAGCTGGAAAAATATCACTCTCAACCTTTTAACAAGAAAACACTGGATGTTGTACAAATTAATAACTTTTCTTGCACCTGTAAAGGAGCTGAGGCCACATGATAAACAGCTGACCCAAAATCTAAAGAAAGACAAGAAGTACCTCTAAGGAAAGAGGGGATGTGAGTTGAGTCTTGTTTACCTAGAACCGATGTGACCAGGTGCCATGCTAGTCTATAAGAAGAGATCACCCGAAATTTGTAATGACTTGCTAAAGAATAAATTAGGGTAATGTGAGAACATGGAGTCCCTGGAGTCACAGACACAGGTGCTACGAGGTGAAAGCACTTGAAGGTGGGGCTTTAAGGTCATTGGGTCATGAGAGCTCGAATTCCACGAGTGCCCTTATAAGAGGACCCCAGAGAGAGCATACTACTTCTTCTGCCACTTGAGGACACAGGGAGAAGGCAGCCCTCTAGGAGGAAGAAGGCCCTCACCAGGAACGGAATCTTCTAGCACTGACCTTGACTTGCTGGCTTCTGGAACTGTGAGAAGTAAACTTCTGTCGTTTAAAAGCCACCCAGTTGTGTATTTTGTTACAGCAGCCTGAACAGACTGAGATGCAAGGCGAGCTGCACATACTTGCAGGCCCTTCTCCAGTAATCTCAGCAGGCCTAAGAGTGTGTGTTCTTAGCAAGGGCCCCGAGAAAGCTCCCCTCCTGGTGCAGACCTTGAGAAGGGGACGGCAGCTACCGCGGGAAGAACAAGAAGTCCTTCTTCTCCATGGAATGACGACGTCACAGTGCTGGGAGAAGGGCAGCGAACTCTTCTGCCCTTACAGCACCCACTGCAGCTGGAGCAAGAGAACAGAAGAAAAATCTTTTCCACTGAGAAAGAAGCAAAAACACTCGTGGGCCCAGACTCTTAAAGGTCTCTTATAGGGAGGCAGCGCGGAAACATTTGGAAGGCCTCACCCCTGAGACACAGGGACACACAGCCTGCCTAACGTGAGGTTGAATCTGAACAGAGAATGTTCCTCTCCCACCCACATGCTACTGCTAGGCCAGCAGGTGTCAAGTAACAGGCGTCAGCATCTATGGCTAGAGGTGGGGCGAGAGCATGGACAGACATCCAACACCTGGAGCTAATGGAGCAGGGACAGGAAAAACCCTCTGGCAAGAACTTAAGTGTCCAACAACTAGGGGATGGGTGAAAAAACAGTGGTACATCATACAAGGGAATTCAAAACAGCGATATAAAGGGCTGCTCGACTGATGCCCTCAGTAACAGGGACAGCTGGTACATGTGTTGTTCTAATTCTTACATCCTATAGGATCCCACTTATATAACATTGTTGCAACTCTGAAGACAGAAAACAAATAGTTGGTTGCCAGAAGCCGAGGGTGCGGTTGAGAATTAAACAACAAAGGAGAACAGGGGAATTCCGGGGTGACAGAACTGTTCTTCATCTTAACCGCAGTAGTGGTTTCGAGACTCTGCTTTCCTTAAGACTTAGAAAACTGTAAACTAAAAAGGGAGAATTTTACTCTACATAAATTATACCTTAACAAAATAAATGGGAAAAGTGAAGGTCAAGAAACTAACAGATCGACCATCAGTCTGTTTCTTTTGACCATTTAAAAAAATTTTTAAGTTGGTTTAGTCATCCTAAGTAGAAATCAGTGTCGATCGATGAGCACACGAATCGCCAGGCTCCTTTTAACTATTAATATAAGTGACGGAAAATGCAACTCAGTCTCACTTTGGACTAAAAGGACTTTGGTGAGAGGATTGTCTGGGTCTCTCGCAGACCAGCAGCCTGGGTCCCTGGAACCATGGGAACCTGGAAGTCGTTTCTGTTTCTCGTCTCTCTCTCCCTGGATGCTTCTCTCTCACTGCACATTGGTGTCTTCTCCATAGAGGTAAATGTGGCTGAGAGCAGCCCCCTGGTCCCCCATTTCACAGCTCCCCAACAAAGAGGAAGTACTCTAACTTCAGTTTAGAGATCCCAGAACGCACTCTGATTGGTGCAGCTGGAGCCAATCGACAGTGGCCAAGGGGAAGGGATCCTGAGATTATTAACTTACATTCCATGAGATTGGAGTGAAGAAAGAACAGATGCTCCCCCCAACGGGAGGAGTGCTGAGCACTCAAAACATTAATTACCTGCTGAAACTCATCATCATTTGGACGTAATACATTGTCTTCTTTGTTCTCCAAAAGATGTTAGATTTCTTCTGGTTTGCTTTCATTTCAATTTGGTTCAACAGGTGACTATTGTGATTCTGCTCTAGGCTGAGAGGTAAAGAATCAAAGGTGACTAGAACAAGGTCCTGCCCCTCAAAAGCCCCCATCACAGTCTAATGGGGGAGACAGATACATAATTACGAAATCCTGTGACGAGTGCTGTGGAAGCACAGCCAAACGCAACCCATCTAACCAAGCCTGGGTCTCAGACAAGGTTTTCTGAGGAGCTGCTTCCCGTTAGGCTGAGTAAGAAGGGAAAGGGTGTTGCAGACAGGAGTGTAAATCCCAAATGAGGACAGCGGAATTGCTTTTACAACAAAGGGAGAGGCCAGGTCTTTGACAATGAAAACACCAATCATTTACCTTTTTTAAGCACTTTATAATGTGCAGAACACTTACAAATATATATTGATTTGCCTCTCCAGCAGCCTTCCAGAAATATTCCCACAAATAGGAAAATAAGAACAAAACAAAATTCTGAGGGAAGGATGGGTGGGTTTCCTTCAGTGGCGCTCAGCTCCCTCCCACCCCAGGTGTAGCACCTGCCTGCAGGCAGGTTGATTGCTCCAAGAGTAGGGGTTTGCAGGTGGTGGTAGTGGAATCTGAAAAGGGCCAGGAAGTGGCAAAGCAATGCCTCAGGGGACCCAGCCTGGGCAAAGAAGGTGGATGGGGACCTATAAGAAAAGGGAGCATCAGGGAATTAAAGTTCTGATGAAGTTGAAGAACCAAAACACTGAAAATAGTAGCACAGAGAGCTGGAGGGGGAGATGTTGCAGTCTGTGACGGAAAGATCTCTGAGACTGTGTAGCTCTAGCAGGTGGCATGCTCCATAGGATGTGGTCCGGCCAGTGGTTTGTGGAGGAGGTCCCGGGGAGGACGGTTCCTGGAAGTGAAGAGGTCAAGGACCTTTGAGACAAGGATGGATGTGAGTCAACATGGAAGCTGAAGTCACTGAGGGGTATGCATGAGCACGTGGGGTGAAGAGGAAGGCCAAGAGTCAGGTGCCAAGGTCTTCAGGGAAGAGTGGGTGTGACCTCTCCCTTTGTTGCTGGGGAAGGGGAGATGGAGGCAAAACTCGATGACAAGAGTTTCAAAAAGGACCTGTTTGCAGGGCAATGGAAGAGCGTGCCCCGAGCAGCTGCAGAGTCAGTGGGAGGTGCCCATTGCTCCACTGGCAAGACGCGCCAGGGCAAGATGAAAGAGCTGGACATAAAATGAGCAGCCTATGCTCAGGAATTTTGTGACACGGCCTTGGCCAGTACTGAAGGTGCCAACACTGCATACCAGACACTGGCTGCGTGTGACGATGAGCTCACTCCCTGTCGGGGTAATATTGCATCACTTTTCAAAATTAGACGCTGTCAGGTAGTCCGTGGCAATTATTTTCTCAATCAACAGTAGCCATCTAAGACTAATATGCTACATCTAATGTGTGTTAGGAAAAAAAAATTATAACCAGCATGTTTATCTGGAGAATTGATCACAGACGTTATTGCTTAGAATGAGGGTAAAGTTTAAAATGGAGTTAATTTAAAGAAAATATACAAACTTAATAATAAGACGGATGAACATAAGTAAGGGGGAAAATGGAAGGGCGGTATGCAAACGCCCAGTATGTGAGAAACAGGGGAGTTAGACTGAGCTATCACTCTCAGCTGGGTGTCAGGATATCGAGGCTTGGACAATGAAGTCACTTTCTTAATTATGAGGAAGAAATGCCGCTAGGGAAGCTTCAGCCGTGCGGGACAGCTGCATGTCCAGCCACAGTGCCACATGCAGCTCCTGTTCCTGCTAAGGAGCAAAAGCCCAGTCCAAGCGGCAGGGCCTCCCTCTGGGTCCTGGGTTTTGCCCGTTGTGTCTCTTTTATACTGGAGTATTTTACATGTTAGTTCAGCTCCATTTCAAGAAAATGTAAAACAAATACCAAACATCCCCACTGTAACTGATAATCAAGTATGCCTCAGACGGCGCAGCCGCCACCCTCACGCCCAGCCCCTGCTTTGATGGCTGCTCGGTTCGGCCCCCTGAGGCCCCATAGAAGATTCTGGCTGTTTCCCAGACTCCCAACCCTAGATTATGCGCCTAGATTATCTAGACCATAATCTAGAGGTCTAAATTATGGACATGGGGTCTGGCTTCCCGGGAACTCCCTAAGGGGCCAGGCCATGCAGCCCAGGAGCACAGGGGAGTTAACTCCCTATGGGGAGACCCCTGCCCAGTGGGAGGCTGGAGACGGAGGCCCACCAGAGACAAATCCCTCTGCATTCCTCCTTAATGGCTGCTTGCAGGGAATGTCTATGGGAGGACACCCCACACGGTGAGACGGCCAGCCAGGTCTCTTCCTGGGCAGGGCCTCTTTGCAAGGCACCACCTCACCCCCTCCTCACTCTTCCTTCCCCTCATTCTAGCTGCCCTGGCTTCACACCCTATGCCTCACCCTCTCTACTCTAAGGAGCCTGGGCTACACCAAACCAAGTGGAGGTTTATTTTCTCCCTAATTTTTATCCTTAGCAATTTTAAAAGTACAGTGGGCTACTCCCCTCACTTCAAAAGATAGCCCAGAGGTATACAGTGACCGGCTGGCGCGGCCCGGAGGTGGACCACCTGCTTAGGGAAAGAGAATCAGAGGGGCCACTGTGCTTCTGCAGGCTGCTCAGCATACAGTGGGCGTCACACAGCAGGCCGCAGCCATCAAACATGCAGGATGGCCGTGGACTGCGCGGGGGTGGGAACAGCAGCCATGAACCCCACACAGCCTTGCCATTGCGGGGCTCTGGCTCTCCCTGCCCTGCTTGTGGGCTGTGGGCTGGCAGGGATGGTCCCCTCAGGGGGAGGAGGGGCAGCATCTTGTGGAGAGAAAACTGTGAACCAGAATCCTGATTGAATCCTGGATTGGACTAGCATTTTTATTGGATTAGACTGGGCTTTGCTGGAGTGGACTGAATTTAGTGTTCCTGCTGCCAAGTGGGAAGGAGAGCTCATTAAAGAAAGTACATGCAATTATTATTATTATTTAAGTGCAGCTGGACTCTCCCAGGCCCTACTTTAATTTGGCCAAGAGCCTGTCCTTGAGTGTGAACCCTGAGGCGAGCCAACCAGACTGGCACTTGGGCAAATGGGGTTTTGTTTCTGTGGCTGGAATAACAAGGCCTCAGGTGTACCACCAAGATGCTATGCTGTGGTCTAGTCACAGACCCCGTGTACTCTGAGGGGTCCACTTATGTGTAATGAATGAAATGTCAGCACTTCAAGTACACACATATGCTTTGCTATTTGTATTCATTGTGAATTCAGCCCCAATATCAGTTTGCTGGGTTTTGTATAAGTCTGTGTGTGTGTGTGTGTGTGTATCAAAGTACTGGTTAAGAGGTCAGGCTCTCTGATCAGACAGATCTGACTGGAGAACCAGCTCTGCCGCTTACTAGCACTGCAGGCTTAAGCAGCTTCTGAACCTTTGTAAGGCTCAGCTTGTCATCTGGAAAGTGAGGTTCATTCATACTAACCTCCCTGGACTGTCCTGAGAGCCAGACTCCACCCACACCATTTCTGCCACACCCACATCCTGCCTTATGCGGCTCATTCTCCGCTCCCCCACCCCTCCCTGGACCTAGAGCCCATCTTTGCTTAATCTGCTCCCCTAGGGAGACTGACCTGGGGGCTCCACTGGCTCCCAGCCTGTTGGCCTCTGGCTGGGTTTGATCCATGGCAGGTGCTGGCAGGACAGGGCCCCACTCTGTCCACGGTGGCACCCACTTCATGGAACCTTCTCTCAGAGGACTCTAGTTTTTGGTCGGGGCTGGGTTTGAACCTGCCACCCCCAGTATATGGGGCTGGCGCCCTACTCCTTGAGCCATAGGCACCGCCCTCTCAGAGGATGCTAGTTCCCTCCATGGACTCTTCTGGGCTCCGGTGGTGACAGCAGGCCCTGGGACGACTCTCTGGGGGATTCAGCATTCATTAAAGCTCTCGTTAACCTGTCCCAGGGAGCTGTCAATGTCCCTTTATCAAGTCAGCACTGGAGATCTTCAGGGAGAATTCTTTTTTTCACCTAACCCTGAGTGATAAGCTTCTGGATTTTTTTTTATTAATATGAGGGTGCATACAATTATGGTATATTGTTTGTGTTTATAAGATAAAATCCAAGATATAGTTGTATCCTTCACCCAGGAAGTGTGCCATATGCCCAGGCATTATACCCTGGGTCGGAATTTACCGACCTCTCCGCCTCCCTCTTCTTGGATTTAATTAAGTTTTTCCCTTGTGTGGGTCTGTAGTTGTTAATCTACTCGGTTTTAATTTAGTATTGAGGACAAGGGGTGCTTGTTTTCCCATTCTTGTGATACTTCCTTAGGAGATTATTTTCCATTTCCTCCACGTTGTTAACAAAACACATGAAAGGTCCGTCTTTTATGGCTGCGTACTATTCCATGGTGTATATATACCACAGTTTGTTAGTCTGTTCATGGTTGAAGGGCACTGGATGGTTTTCAGGTCTTTGCCGTTGTGAACTGAAGCTTCTGAATGATGTGATGTGATGACTTCCTTAAGCTCACCTTTTAAAAATCTAAATTATTTGTTTAACAGGGATTTTATATTTCCACGTCACTGTGGACTTGATAGGCTCTTTTAAGAAAAGTTTTAACCTTTCTTAATACACATTAAAACAAACACATATCTTTTAAAGTCAAAGTGTTCGCCATGTTTTACCTAAGCTCTGTTGCTTCCATGGTGCTTGTGTAGTCCCAGAAAAGGACTGAGCCGCTATATGTGAAGCTCTCGGCTCGGGGACACATACTTTTCTGTCTCTGTACTGTCCTTAAAATTAGGACCCAAGTTGTCACATGGCGGCAATCCAGACATATGGCAAACCCACACCATGGAGGAACGTGTTTCTTCTTAAACTACCTATACTTTTCAAATAAAATACGGCTTATTATCCTGTTGATAACAAAGGATGAGTGCCTTCTACTTCACTAGAACCATCTTCTCCCCCAGGCAGAAAGGGCAGGGGGTTCGTTCTGAAACAGAAATCATCTACAGTCACCCCCAGTGCAAATATAAAGTCTTGCTGAAGTCCATCTTCGAATTATAAGCATTTTAAAAATAAACTTGGTAGAATCTTGCTGAGATTCTCATACCAAGAGGCTGAATAGTTAAGACAGAACATATTACTGGTTGTTAAAAAAGAATATGCCCAGAAACCTGTGTTTAACATCTTTTTAATTAAAATTTCAGATGAATATGAGGGTATAAACACTTAGGGTACAATGTTTGCGTTTGTTATGTCCCTTAGAGCTGTGTCCTGCACCCCAGTGTGCCACATGCCTGTACATTGTACCCATGAAGTGGAAGTGCCAATCTCCCTCTCGCTTTCTCCCTCCCCCTCTCCCCAGCTTGAATTGAATTGAATTTTTCTCTTTTTAAAAACATTTGATGTGGCATTTATTTAAGCACAATTTTCTGTTTATTTTATTTTATTTTTTGAGATAGAGTCTTACTTTGTTGCCCTGGGGCAGAGGGCCGCGGCTCACAGCAACCTCAAACTCTTGGGCTTAAGCAATTCTCTTGCCTCAGCCTCCTGAGTAGCTGGGACTACAGGCCTGGCTAGTATTGAGAGTTGAGGTCTCACTCTTGCTCGGGCTGGTCTCAAACTCCTGAGCTCAAGCAATCCCCCCTCCTCAGCCACCCAGAGTGCTAGGATTACAGGCATGTGCTACCCCACTCAGCCTTGAGTTTTTCTCTTGTGTAGGTGTATATTAGTTCACCTACTGGCTGGCTTCATATTCGTATTGAGTACATTGGATACTTGCTTTTCCATTCCTGTGATATTTTACTAAGAAGAATGTATGTCAACTCCATCCAGGTTAATATAAAAAATGTAAAGTCTCCACCTTTTTATAGCTAAACAGTATTTCACTTCTTTAGCGTCTGCGTGCAACTTCTTAACTGGGTAGAGCTGGGTTCCCCTGCCCCTTGTCTTCCGCTCCACCCACCCCAAACACGTGCTTACTCACACTCATACCTACACGCTCCCCACATCCACACCAAGCTCCCCATCCCCATTACAGGGGTGGGATGGCAGGTCCATCTCTGTACCCGTTAACACCAAGGAACTTGTGGCCTTTGCATAAATTGCCTTAGAACAAAGCAAGGTGGCCTGTGAGAGGATTTTGCCACATCTGCTAGAGCAGTGCCACTTAGGATCAAGCAAGACTGATGACAAAACTTATTTTTAAAAATTTTTTCTTGCTATTTAAGTCACAGCAGATGATGAGCAGCCCTGAGATGCACAGAGGGGTGCCCTGTGTAGGGGAGCAACTTCAGCTTGGTTATAGGAAAGTGGGAGGGAAAATGCCTTCAGAGAAAAGAATCCCTATTTAACAAATGGAGCAGGGAGAACTGGCTAGCAACCTATAGAAGACTGAAACTGGACTCACACCTCTCACCACTAACAAAAATTGATTCTCGTTGGATAAAAGATTTAAATTTAAGACATGAAACTGTAAAAATACTAGAAGAGAGTGCAGGGAAAACACTTGAAGATATTGGCCTGGGAAAATGTTTTATAAGGAAGACCCCCCCCACCCCCCCGGCAATTGCAGTAACACCAAAAATCTATTACTGGGATTTGATCATGCTACCAAGCTTCTGTATAGCAAAGGGCACTACAACTAAAGCAAATAGATGACCTTTGGAATGGGAGATTTTTGCATGTTATGATTCTGACAAAGATCTGATAACTAGAATCTACAGAGATCTCAAATTAATCAATAAAACAAGAACAAACAACCCTATTGCTTTGTGGGCAAGAGACTTGAACAGAAACTTCTTTGAAGATCACAGACAAAAGGCCAACAAACATATGAAAAAAATGCTCATCGTCTTTAATCATCAGAGAAATGCAAATCAAAACCACATTGAGATATTACCTAACTCCAGTAAGATGAGTTACTCCACAAAGTCCCCAAACTGCAGACACTGGTGTGGATATGAAAAGAAGGGAACACTTGTACACTGCTGGTGGGATTGCAAACTAATACAACCTTTATGGAAAGAAGTATGGAGAATCCTTAAGGAACTAAAAGTTGACCTTCCATTTGACCCTGCAATTCCATTTCTAGATATCTACCCAGAAGAACAAAAATCATTTTACCACCAAGACATTTGCACCAGAATGTTTATTGCAGCTCAATTCATTATTGCCAGGTTGTGGAAGCAACCCAAATGCCCATCGATCCATGAATGGATTAACAAACTGTGGCATATATATACAATGGAATAGCATTCGGCCATAAAATGATGGAGACTTTACATCTTTTATGTTTACCTGGATGGAGCTAGAACACATTCTTCTTAGTAAAGCATCTCAAGAATGGAAAAAAGTATCCAACGTACTCAATACTATTATGAAACCAATGTACAAACACATACTCATAGGAATGATAAAACACAAATATTGTCTAGCAAGGGGGAAGGGACAGAAGGGAAAGGGGAGGACAATTGGTGGGAGGAGGGAGGCAGTTGATGGGATCTCGCCTAATATACACAATGCAAGGGTATATTTCAAAATAACTAAGAGTAAATTATAAATGTCTTACCACAAAAAAGTAAATGAGGTGATGGTTATGTTAATCAGTTTGATTTAAGCATTCCACATTGTATATCAAATCATCACATAGTACTCCATAAATGGATACAGTTATGATTTTAATTAAAAATTAAATTTAAAAATAAGGAAAGAAACATACTTTGACCATCCAAAAAATAATTTTTTTTTTTTTTTTTTTTTAGTTTGAAGCAAGTCTCTCTTCTGCCCAATGTCAGAACCTCCTAACCCCTGTAGGGTAAAGATAGTGGTGTGGGTGCACATAGGCTCGGTAAAAATCCAGCGAAACTCCTACAACCTTGGTGTCAGCTTTTCTCTGGCCCTGTCAGATCAAGGTTAAAAGGACCTCAGATCCTTGAGTCCCCTGTGAAGTTCAAGTCCCACATCTGCTAAAGGTTGCTATAAATTCCCAGCACTTATCCTCCCATTAGTGTCCCCTGCCCCTGGAGTGCTGCTGCCTTCACCCCTTAGCAGCCCAGATGTAAAATATCAGCCTTCTGTTCTCAACTTGCCCACAAATAGGGCACAAGACAAAGGGGCATTTGTAGAAAGGCTCAGACCATTTATTTCAATGGTGAACCTTTAATCCCTTGTAGTACTCCAAAAGACACACTAATTTTTCATATAAAATCCTTATAAGAGAAATCCATAGGTATATATAAGGCAAAAAGTATAGATTTCTCTGTCTTTTTTTTTTTTTTTTTTTTTTTTAGACAGAGCCTCAAGCTGTCACCCTGGATAGAGTGCTGTAGCATCACAGCTCACAGCAAACTCCAATTCCTGGGCTCAAGCAAGTCTCCTGCCTCCGCCTCCCAAGTAGCTGGGCCACAATGCCCGGCCATTTTTTGGTTGCAGCCGTCATTGTTTGGCGGGCTGGGTTGGATTCCAACCCGCCAGCTCAGGTGTACGTGGCTGGCACCTTAGCCCATTGAGCCACAGGCGCCGAGCCAGATTTCTCATTTTAAACACTGATTGTTTATTTCAGTAACTAAAGCAGCATCAAAAACATTCTGAATCCAAGTTTCCCATGCACTGTAAGGTTTTTTGTAAGCCAAGTCCAGCATTAGAACCCGCCAACCCCAGTGTATGTGGCTGGCGCCCTAGCTGTGGAGCTACAGGCGGCGAGCCTAACTCTTAGCAAATAGTTTTTATATCTACCTCCACCTTTCTGAATAAAAGACTCATACTCTTTGGTCTTGATTTTTCTGTCCTAGACATTATCTCTCGCCTTGCTGCCATGGACAAGCAGGGTTTTAGTGACTACCTTCACTTCATCTAATTGCCATCCTACATACTCTTGATGTCGTCCTAACACATTTTTTGTTAAATCAATATTCAATAAACATATTATATTTACTTAGTAAACATTGGTCAAGCAGCTTCAAGAAAGTATTGTATTTCCTTTCGTATAGGACTTTTTGTTTTCCCTGGAGTTAATCATTGACTTTTTTTCCCTATTGCATAATTTATGCACTCCTCGCTTATTTCCTCTACCGACTCTCCAGAAGAGATGTAAAGCTCCCCTCAGTTCTATCTGTATTTTGGAGCTGTCCCTTCTGACCCTGCCCTTCTTCCTGTTCCAGTCTGAGCTGGCAGCACATCATCCTCGCTGCCTGCCCGGTGGTCACCTTGGGACTTGACTCACTAAACCTTGAATTCCCTCGGCTTCTTTTCATTTTTCTGGTTCCTACGGCTTCCTCTTTCTTTGTTAATTCCCTTATTTGGGGGGTATCTCTACTAGCTTCCAGAAACCACCCTTGAACTCAGTAGAGCTCTAGGCTGGAGAAACATTTTCCTCAGCATGTTGCAAGAACCGTTCCTTGATCGGCTGTATTCCCATGGTTCTGAGATGATAAACATCACTCTGACCCCTAACCCTCACGTGTGACCCTCTGATCTATTGTTCTTGCCCCCCTCCAGAGGTTCTTAGGATCGACTCATTATCCTTAAAATATTTAAATCTCTTGAAAATGTGCTTTAGGCAGCTCTCTCTCCCTTTCTGTGTGAAAATTCATTATGTGGGCGCTTCGGGGCCTGTTCAGTCTGGAAAACCACATTCATTTGCTCAGGGATATTTTAAATTATTGTTTTCTTTGGTAATCTTCTCTCCTCCATTTTTGTTTTTTCTGGAATATGTTTTATTTTATATTGGACCTCTCATATTGGTTACGTGTTTTTCATCATACTTTCTGACACATGACCTTCATTTTCCCTCTCCTTTTAATGATATTTTATTAGTATTGTTTTCATTCTCAACACCTTTCTTGTCCTTCAAATACTCTTGACTTATGGACATGGTGCCTTCTCTTCTTCAAGAGTGGGGCAACATTATCTCCTGCTTACTCTGCATTCTTCTCCTGCTTCATATTTGCATTCCCTGGTGAAGGCTTTCCTCGCGATCTTGGCCCTTCTGTTTATATTAGGGAGGTGGCATCGTGGTTGGCTGGAGGCTCACTAAGTGAAAAAAGGTTGCCAAGGGGATCTTTGCTGAGAAGGATCAGGCGCAGCCCTGCTGCTATTCCTTTGGAAGAGCCCCCAAGTTTCAGTATTTCTGGTCTTTCCTCTAGTTTCTGGTCTGGGGCATGCACACCTGGAAACCAGCATTCTGGGGGACCACTGGACAGAGAGGACTGAAGTGGGGGTGGAGTTTCACAGTGTCACTTCACCTTGTTTCTGTCCAGGGCCTCCCCTTCTCCTCCAGCTGTGCCTGCTGTCTCTGAAGTGGAAGCCACCCTGGATCCACTTGTTCAGAGGGTAAACTCCAGGCTCCTGCCGGGGTGGGGAAGGCTGGCACGGGGCTGGACAGGATCCAACTGCTCTTCAGACTTGTAAAGTCTCCTTCCTTCAGCTCCCCCACTCACCACTGCTTTCAGACACCCAGTCCTCCAATTCCTGAGTATTTTTCTAGGTATCTGTGGCACGAATCTTGTTTCTTGTTGGCATCCCCCTCTGCAGGCTTCTAACAGCAGAGAAAAGTTGAGCGCTAATTCAATTTTACCCCTTCTCTTAGTCCCCCTGGGTGCATACCCTTATTATTATTATAATGCAAGCCCCATAGGCAGTTCCCTGAATGCTCAGTGGTCCATTCTCCCAACTCTGTGATATGCTGTTGGTTCTGTTACTCACTCCCCTTATGGAGGAAGCAGAGCCCCAGGGTGAGCAGGTAATCTAAGTTAGGGCCTTGCCCTTGCTCCACCACTATGCATGCACCCTTGTAGGAGGGTCCCCACAAGGTGCTAGAGAAGAGTGCCCCCAGGGGTTCCTCTGGATGTCTGCCATTGGGGTTTGCGGTAAAGATTCGTTACATAGACCTTTCGGAGGATAGGGAGTAGTGCCTTTGGGGGAGCACTAAGGTTCACCAATGCAGCAAACTTTATGGCCACAAGGTGTCTGGGTTTAAATGTGACTTGAAGAAGGAAGTTTCTGAAATTAGGGGTTTTCAAACTTACTGTATGTTGGAATAAAATGGGGGGCCTTTCGAAAATCCGCATGTCCAGGGCCATCACCCTCTCGAACCAATTAAATTGGAATTCCTCGGAAGGGGACCAAGGAATGTATACTTTGTAAAGCTCCCCAGGTAAGCCCAATGTGCAGCTAAGGGTAAGAACTACTTCTGTAGACTAGTACTTTGCAAACTGTATCATGCCCTGGAATCAGTGGGGGATCTTGTTGAAATGCAAATTCTGGGTCGCAAAGTACTATGGTTTGAATGCTGGTGTGCCCCCAGATTCCTACATGGAACCTAATCGCCATTGTGATAGTAGTAAGAGGTGGAGTCTTTAGGAGGCACTTGGGTCACCAGGGATTGGTCCCCTTATAAAAGAGGCTTGAGGGACCCTTTCCACCCTATATGGACACAGTGAGGTGCTGTCTATGAGGAAGAGGTCCTCACTAAAGACAGAATTTGCCAGCAGCTTGATCTTGCACTTCCCAGCCTCCAGAAATGTGAGCAATAAATTTCTATTGTTCATAAATAAACCAGTGCAAGGAGTTTTGTTGCTGCAGCCCGAACAGACTAAGACATGAGGTCTATCCAGCTCCCAGGTAACGCGGCTGGCCCAGGAGCACACTGCATGTGTCAGGGTCGTAGATGACCCTGTGTAGGTGCAACTGGGAGGCAGCATCCAAGATTGACACTGAGGTGTGAATGTCAAGTTAATGGCTAACTTCTTTTTCATAATTATTATAAAATTCATGTGTTTCAAAAAGGGATATAGTTCTATAATAGCGTTTTTCTAAACAATGTAAGGGAGCTGGGTGCGGTGGCTTACTCCTGTAATCCTAGCACTTGGGAGGCTGAGGCAGGTGGATTTCTTGAGCTCAGGGGTTTGAGACCAGCCGAAGCCACAGCAAGACCCTGGTTCTAAAAATAGCCAGCATTGTGGCAGGCACCTGTAGTGCCAGCTACTTGGGTAGCTGAGGCAAGAGAATCACTTGAGCCCAAGAGTTTGAGGTTGCTGTGAGCTATGACACTATGGCACTCTACCAAGGATGACAAAGTGAGACTTTGTCTCAATAAATAAATAAATAAATAAATAAATAAATAAACAATGTAAGGAGATCATTAGCAAACATTTTTATGCTTTTAAAAAGTGTAAATGTTGGCTTGGCGCCTGTGGCTCAACAGGCTAAGGCGCCAGCCATGTACACCTGAGCTGGCGGGTTCGAATCCACCCCGGGCCTGCCAAACAACAATGACGGCTGCAACCAAAAAAAGGCCGGGTGTTGTGGCAGGCGCCTGTAGTCCCAGCTACTTGGGAGGGAGAGGCAGGAGACTCGCTAGAGCCCAGGAATTGGAGGTTGCTGTGAGCTGGGATGTCATGGCACTCTCTCAGGGGTGACAGCTTGAGGCTCTGTCTCAAAAAAAAAAAAAAAGTGTAAATGTTACTGAAGATTTTATAGGGGAATTGGGGGCGATCAGCTTCCACCTCATGTTAGGTTTAGAGCCTAAACAATCAACCGAGCACCACAGGCAGCCCTGACCAAAGAACATCCAGGGGGCCACAGTGCCTCTCTGTGACTTTAGGCCCACTCAACTCTTCCAGCCACTTTTCCCAACTGAGTCCCCTTCAAGAGCAACACAAAATCCCACCCTTGGATAAAAAAGGATAACTTACTCTCTCCCTTGGAAGCACCTCCTCCTTGATGTTCTAAATACAGATCAATGCCTGTTCCCAAACAGAAACAGTACTGGTTATTAGAAGAATTTTGATAAGTTCCATATCTCTACTTCATTAGGTCATGAGAAGAAATCTTGGTTTATAAAAATAATTATGTTTTCGGCTCGGCGCCTATGGCTCAATGGGCTAAGGCGCCAGCCACGTACACCTGAGCTGGCGGGTTTGAATCCAGCCTGGGCCCGCCAAACAACAATGCCGGCTGCAACCAAAAAATGGCCAGGTGTTGTGGTGGGCGCCTGTAGTCCCAGCTACTTGGGAGGCAGAAGCAAGAGACTCACTTGAGCCCAGGAATTGGAGGTTGCTGTGAGCTGTGATGCCATAGCACTCTATCCAGGGTGACAGCTTGAGGCTCTGTCTCAAAAAAAAAAAATTATGTTTTTGTGCATTTCTATATGATGAAGAATTCTAGATGCACCCCAGGGATCCAAGCATTCAGGGAACTTAGGGTACTATAAAATGACCCTTAAATTTATTTCTGCCACATTCCTTCAATCCCCTGGCCTCTCAGAGTCTCTCTGCTTTTCTCCACCAACAGTCACTGGTCTCACATATCAGAAAGAAAGAATAGTTCTAGAGGAAATCTGTATTGTCCTTATTTCATAAATTGAGTTTAATAATTCATCTAAAAGAGAATTTTTAGAACAAGGTTTGCATATAAAAAGGGAACATGCCTTCCCTAAATAGACATCTGCTACTCTTGCTGCAATGCTGAGTGGAGAGAAAAAAGGCCAGTCGGGTCCAAGTGCATTTCTCAAATTTGCTAAGGGCATCATGGTCTCAAGCCTGTTAGGCAAAAGTGATTTTAAAGAAAGCTCTGCAAGGAAAGGAATTTAAACCACACCCAAAAAAATCTCCTCTTTGTTACTGCAGAAATCCACCTAGAGGTTATTGCAAGAAACATGCATATTCCTAAAACATCTGCAGATTTTATGTCTGTTCATTTCCTGATCATAAAATACCACCTGCCCAGATGTCCACCATTGCCTCAAATACTAAACCAATGCCCTCTTGTGAGGTAGACAGCGGCAGGTTTGGGGTCTGCAGGTCTCCATGTGCACACACAAAAGCTGTTTAGGATGTCAAGAAAATCAGTCATTCACACAGCTACGCTGCTCATGCGTGACAGGCTGACTTTAAATATTTTTCACTCTAACTTGCTGATGTGGGGGGAAGAGAAACTGGTAGAATGAATAGGGGAAGAAAATTAACAGAAACTCTAATTGACCAGGTTTGCTGGTGGAATATTTCTGCAGTAGCTCTGCGGCAGGAGGCACTGTGAACATTTTAAGACCTAACAATGGGAAAGTTGCCAAGGAGCAAAGGTCCAGCAAAAGAGACAATTAATACCTCCCTTTTCATTTTATACACTGCATTTGTCTTAGACAAAAATGGTTTGAAAACTATTTTTCCCATTTTCTTTTTTCCAAAATGTCCCTCTTTTACCACGTCCTTTGCCAAATCTCTGTTTGGTCTGGAGAATATCTGAATAAACTGAATTTCCTAATTGTTTCAATTGCCTGCAATCACATTGTCTTTCTCTTGTAATTCAGGATAATCCAGTGAAATAACTAAGGTGTATATTTTTTCCTTATGGGTGCAATTTGTATACTAATAAAGATTCTCTTGAGCAATGACACCCAGAATTGAGAAAGATGTGTTTAGGCACATCTATTCTACCTGAAAGTGTGTGGACCAAGCCAACCTTTCTGGAGAATGTTTGACCCCTTGAAAAGTGTGACATTCTTTGACTTGGCAATTTCATTGCTACCCATTTGCCCTGATAGAAATAATTGCAGTGTATGGGAGATTGCTGCATTCTGGTGTTCATAATTTGTAACAAAAATGGAGGAGCAACCCAAATGTCAAAAGGCTAGTAATTAGTTAAATTATGGCTAATGCATACAATGAAATATTGTGCAGTCATTAAAAACACTTGCAGAAAAAATCTGATATGGGAAAATATTTATAATGTATTGTTAAATTTTTAGGAGATCATAAAGCACAATGTACATGCTAGTTTTACATTTCTTTTAATGTTAATTTTAATTTATTATAGAACTATATGCTTAGAAAAAAAAGATTTTCAACATAAAGAGTATATGGATGAGGATAGCCGAGATTACAGGGAATTTATAGTTTTCTCTATGTATTCTCCCGTTATTTTCCTGATACAATGCATCACTTACAGTCAGAAAAATAACGAATAAATCCAAAACAATCAAATGTGTTATCAAAGTATTATGTATTGTTACATTTTAAAAGATGCGACAAAATCAGTTTAAAACGCAGGTGCAAGATCCCACTTTGCACGCCCAAGTCAATGACTTCGACGTTCTCCATGCCTGGAGTCACACGATGAGCTGCCTCCGGTTTGGGATGAACTGAAATGATGGTGTTTTGGATGGAAGGAGATGAAAAGGTTCCCTCAACCAAAGAGGAGACCGGCGCTCTCGCGCTCAAGGAATAACGAACGAGTAAAGGGTGAAGATGCAGATTCTGGAGCCAGACTGTCTGCGTCCAAGGTCTCCTAACGGCTGGGCGAGTTAACCTCTCTGTGCCTCACTTCCTCGCGCGGAAACTGAAGATGATAATAGCACCCACTTCCCGGGATTGTCGCTGACGGCCACCTGAGTGGGACTGAGGACAGCGCCGAGAGTGGCGCCTGGGCGCAGAGCAGGCGCACAGCGAGCGGGGCTCCCGGGAGACGCCGCGCACGGCCCGGGGAAACGCACACGCGCTCCGGACAGGCGCCCGCGGGCCCCGGCTCGAGGCGCAAACAATGCGCGCGCACCCACAGCCCACGCGCGCGCACCCGCCCACGCTCCCCACGTGCGCGCGCGCGCCGACACCGCCCCTCCTGTCAGTCAGCGCCCGGCCAGCCTGCGCGGCGCCCCGGGCTGGTCCTGAGTTTCGCGTTCTGACTCACCCCACACCCGGCAGCCGGCGGCGAGAAAAGGGAAATAAATTAGCCGCAACGACATCAAATAAGCCTTCCCACAGTCGCCTCAAACAGCCGCCGGGTTCCCAAGGCTCTGTCACGGTCGCTGCCGGCCTGAGAGAAGCCAGAGACGAAGGTCGGAGAGGACAGACGGCGGCAACGAGGAAGAAGGGGAGGAGAAAAGGGACGGGTTAACAAAGGCGGAGAGACCAAAGTGACCCCCGTGGGCTGCTTCCCGCCCCACGCCTCCTGGGTCCCGTCGCGCCCAGGCTGGTGCGTGGGAAGGCGGGTGCTAGAGACCCCGCTGGGCCACCTCACAGGGCAGCTGCACCGCCCAGCCAGTCCGCAGCCAAGCCCGCGGGGGACAGCAGTGCCAGCGCCACACGCCACTTCCCTCCTCCCCAGGGACCGCACGGTCAGCCCCGGGCGCCGTCTCCTTGGTCCAGGTCTCACCGGATGCTTCAGGAAGGCCCCTTTGAAAGAAAATTGAATTCGCCATTGAGAACAAACAAAATTGATAATCATTTTTGTTTCTTATGATGGAAACATCAGGCACACACACAAAAAAACACAACGATTTTGTAGAGCCTGAAGACTGCTTTCTCTCAGCAACCCAGAGCTCGTCAAAGGAAAAGTGAAAATGATCTCTATAAAGTTTTGTCTTATGTATCTTATGGAATTCATCTTAAAATCTGGAATGCTAAAACTCCATTGGGGATTTTAGTTTGCGTTAAGTGAATTTGACCAATAGGACAGACTTTGGAAAAAACAGACAAAAGTAAAATCAGTAGACAGGAATGTTACTAAGTATTTCGTGGCTATTGGTTGGACCTGTGTTTGAAACACATTCCTTCCCCTTTTCCTTCTTAGTGTCCCCACCCCCTGCACAGTAGAGTTCTTCCTCTGGAGCTGATGTAACACCACTCCTCTTTTGGCAAAACTTTTATTTGCATTTCCTTGTGCTCCCAACAGGTCTGTATATTAACAACATGCCTCATTTTTGGCACAACGGCCTCATTAATTATGTCAGTAGAGAGCTGGCACTGGGGCTTCTCAGTGCCTGGTAATTCCTGTTTCCTCCCTGCTGGCTTTGCTGTCTCTGAACCACCAACCAAACGTGTGCAGCCCTGGTTTTTCTTCTGCCTTCCCTGCTTCCCTCCTCACTTCCATTCCCCATACCTTAGTCTGCTCACTTCCCAATTCTGCACAGAGTAGAACATGAAATCTCAGAATAATGGCACAGTATAACTCTATTGTCATTGTTATTATTATTATTATCTGGCTGAAATCAATAGATTTCCTGGGCCTCTATCTCAGGTCCTTCTGCCTGTCTTTGATAAGCTTTTGATGTTGATGAGGATACGAAGGTTACCACTTACTGAGTCCCTACACATACCTACCAGGCCTTGAGCTTTAAAAAAAAATGGAGGGGTGATTATCTCATTTCGTCCCTAAAGCAACCCTAGAGGCAGTTTCCATTATGAATACCATAGAACAGATAAGAAAGCCAAGAGGTTCAGGGAGTTGAAATCACAGGACCAGGACTGGCAGGACCAGGGTTGGACTTTTAATGTCTGCTGTTACCACTGCATGCCAGGACATGAGTTGGCCCCCTCTTTCACTGCATGAAGCAATGCTAGTGATAAGTGGCTGAGGAGTTGGAGCTGTGAAACTCAGAGGAAAAGCACTTCAAAAAGCAAAATAGTAAGTAGTACAATGGCCAACCAAAATGTCAGGAAAGATATCTTGGAGAGATCATTGTCAAATAAAAACAAAACAAATCCCTGATCGTGTGTTTCATTTCCCCAAGTTTGCAGTAAAATTCTGAGATTCTGGCTAGTAACTTTCCTGTCTGACCTAACCCATCTTGCCCAGTGACTAGGTAAGTAGGGCACAAGCAGTTGTATTCTCAGGTATTGCTCCTAATTTTAGTTTTATACCACTAGTCAGACTACCACATTCCCTTCCCAGATGTGTTCGGTATCTGGGTCGACATCCCAGGGAATGAATCTTTTCAGAATTTAGGGGTCACCTCCCACCCCCTGAGGACCTGCAGTGGCTGCCATACTAAACAATTCTGTGGTCATTAAGAGTCCCTTGACTAATATGAGGGCTCAGCCATTATTCAAAACATTTGTTAAGTGTCAACTTTATACCAGGCACTGGGCCCAGGCACTGCAGATAAATAAATGTGGTCTCCATTCTAATTTTACTTAAAATTAGGGTTTTAAAATAAATTAGAACAGCTGACTCATGGGGCAGATAGAAACCAGGGATGCAGGATGATTCATATTACGTTAAAGAAAGTTAATAGCAGAAAGGAGCCAAATGCAGAGAAAAGGAGACCTTAATGATGGGATTTGTCTTTGGTCACCAAAAAATGAAGAGATCATGTCAAAAATACATAGGACAGGTTCCTGGTCCACACCACAGGGCAGAGCAAATGACTTATCACAGCAGCTAACTTATATTACTTTTTAAAGTTACCAAAACACCTGCTTGATTTGAGAAACTCGAAGCCTATAAAAATATTAAAAAAGTAACAATAGCCTTTCCCCAGTTCTCTATCCCACAATCATACTCCAGGGATAACATCTGTGAATGGTTTAGTGTTGACTCAAAGGAGTGAATGCTTTCTTCCTGAACCTAACAGGAAAAAAAAATCTGAGGAACATGGCCAAGAAGAAGACTGAGACCATGGAACTTATGGCTTAACCCCTGGGTTACATGATCCTTCCCGGTGGGGTCACTTATTCATGCCTGGTCCTTGACTTCCACTGTCTGCGCTATAAGTAAAGCTTAAGATGGATACTGGCCTGTTACTATCCAGGACTCAGTGACAGTCACCAGGCAAGTCACTATCTCATCCTCAGAATAGGGCACAACAGACTCTGGTTAGAGGCCAAATGTGTTCATCTGGTTGCTGCCACATTCAAACCTTAGCCAGCACTGATGTCTTTATGTTAAATTAACTTATCAAATTAGTAATGCACAGAACCTCGGCTAATGGAACAGGAACATTTTAGGGCAAGGGGGAGAAATTTAGGCTGAAAAGTCAATCCCTCTTTTGAGGCATTGTAAAGAGGCACTGAGCAGCTGGCATTCTGGAAGGAGTTTGAAAATGAAAGAAGGGACCAGGTCTCAAGAGACAGGCGAGGTTCAGGATATACACTTTATGTCCTTTACAATTTTGCCTCAGTGCAAACACAGAAATCGTTATAATATGAGGTTAGATTTGGGTTAATTTTGATTAATTTATGTCAGCACAGATTTATCAAAGGACTCCACAGACTCTGCCCTAGAACATTGACCTTGAAGGCTGGAGTGAGGAGGAGTGGCCACAACTGCATCAGGCCCCTTGACATCCATTCTGCCCTGCGTGGTCCCTCATAGCAGGAGACTGCATGTCCCAGCCTCCCTTGTTCAGGGTGGCCACATGACCAGACTCTGCTCCAGGGTAATGCAAGTACAAAGGATATGTTTCTCTGGAGTGCCTTTACTTCAGGCTGGCTTCCCCAGAAACAGATAGTGACACAGAGATTTGAGTGCAAGTTGTTTATTTGGGAAGTGATTCCAGGAAACATCAGCAAGGGAGGGGGGAAATATGTTAGTGTGAGTCTTCTGAGAAGTAGGGGATTAAATTTGCAAGGATTTTACTTCGGGGAACTGTCAATATGGGGACAAATGGGGAGATAGCCACCAGACCACAAGCCAAGTCTGACACTGAGTGAAAGGGACAGGGAGGGAAAATAGCATATGGAAGGGTCGGCAAAGCCATCAGGGAATGCTGGAGCCAAAGCCAGCATCAGAGGAGTCTTACTTTGCCTGGCAGTGACCTACATTCAAGTGAAGTCCCTGTTTCATTCAGTTGTTGACTGAGAGCAGCCCCTGGGAAGCACAGCCTGGGGTTTCTCAGTGTAGCAGTGGTAGGGCTCTTCGTTAACTATATTTCTTCTCATTGGAGGCAGGACAGATAGGCACATTTGCACGGCCACCACCAGAAGTGAGAGGGGAGAGAGAGGAAAGGCATTATATAGGGCATTGGTGAGCAGTTTACCACTGTGGGCGATGGAGCGCCTACCCTGCTGGACCTGTGGGAGACTACAGAACCCTCCTCACTTAAGAGGTATAGAAGATGGAACACAAACTCTCATCCTTTGGAAACCACTGATTTTTTGGCCTTTGCTATAGCAACTCAACTAGTGTTATAACCAGTGCAGGGTTCAACATCATGTGTGAATGTGCTAGAGCTGTGGTCGCCAGCCCCCTCTTCTGAACAGTACCCGTTTGTGGTCTGTTAGGAACCAGGCTGCCCAGCATCACCACCTGAGTTCCACCTCCTGTCCCACCCCAATCTGTGGAAAAATTGTTTTCCATGAAACCAATCCTTGGTGCTGCAAAGGTAGGGACTGCTGTCTAGAGGCAGGTTTTAAACTTCATTTTGAGAGAGCATTTCTACTTGCCTCTCCCTGGAACTTTTTTACCAGACCTGCTAACAAACTGAATATATAATTGATTTGGGTTGTTTCCTCTCTCTCTACACTCCTCTCCCCCTTCCTGCTTCCTTACCTGCTAGAGAATCAGAAATGTGTACCATTCCCCAAAAATGAAGAACACAGAGCAACAGATTCTGGGTAAAACCAGGAGAACTATGGAGAACAATCCATTCCCACCTCCCTGCCCTCCAGGGACATACTATGAAGTCTCTGATTATAACCATTTCTCGTATTTACAACACTGTGTGAAAACTTATGACCAAACAAAACAAGTGACTAGAAGGAAATACACCAAAGCAATAACTGGCTATAGTATGGCAGCAGAATTATGAATATTTTTCCTTTATTTTATTTAACAATTTTCCATAATTAAATATGATTTTACCCCTTTAATTTAAATGTGTATATTAAACCATTTGTTTTTACTTTTCTGTATGCTCAAAATTTTCCATAATAAAAATAATGTTTTTAAACTTCAAAAGCAAATTTTTCTCTTATTTTTCTGTTATTCAGCTCAAGCTGCTATAACGAAATACCATAAAGCAGGTAGCATTTAAACAACAGAAATTTATTTCTCACAGATCTTGAGGAGTACAAGATCAAGATGGCAGCAGATTCAGGGTCTGGTGAGGGTCTGCCCTCGGTTCCAAGATGGCAGACTTCCGGCTGTAACCTCACAGGTCAGAAGGTTCTCTGGGTTTTTTATAAGGACACTAAGTCTATTCATGAGGGCTCTGCCCTCAGGAGCAAATCACATGCCAAAGGCTCTATTTCCTAATGCCATCATGTTGTGAGTTAGGTAGGATGTTAACACATGAATTTTGGGAGGACACAAACATTTGATCTATAATACCTTCCCACCTTTCCACCTTTACTACCTTAATATCCTCTACTCCCTGGTCTTCTCTTCACTCCCTCATTTTCCCTGCCACCAAAACATAAAAGATACCATCATCTCCAGATCAATGGTGGTTTGTTAGTTCATGTGTGGCCGTGGTGCAGATGGCAAGCCTTGGCTGTTCCTGGCTAATTCCCTGGCCCTAATGGGTAATAGTGGTGGAATCTCTTCTAGGGGTAGGCTCACAAATGAAATCTGATCTGGTTTATACTCAGTCCTCTGGAAAAATGTCACTGCCTCCAGCAGAAACTAGCTAGCTAGTCATCAAATCTGTCCTCTTCTCCCTGGGAACACAGCAGGCCCACATTCCCCAGGTTCCCCTGCAGTTCACATGTCTGTGTGACAACTGCTGCCAAAGGAGCATGAGTGGAAGTATTTGTACCACTTTCAGAGCTTGATACAAAAGGAGCCTGGGTCCCTAATCACCACTTGGAGGGCAGCTGCCCACCCAGCAGGAACACCTGTTCCGGACTTTCTTTGGCAGAGAAATTATCTTCAATTGTGTTGAGAAATGTTGGGGTTGGTTTCTTCCAGCACTGAGCCTATCCTAACCAATACACTGTTGTAACTGCACTCTGAATCTGTGTTGTCGAAGGTAAATTTGGCTGCAGAGATCAGGGGAGCTCCACTTCTTCAAGGACTTTGTAATCTGGGCTTTTTTGCAGTCATACTACAATAGGTGGTATTACTCTTGAGGTTCCCGTGAAATCTCATAACATTGCCCATATTTCTGTGTCTTTTTTCAGTGGAAGCAGCTTTGGATAAAAAGTCTAGATTGTTTCTCCCTAACTATCAGTAGAATGATGCATCAACCCCTATAAGCCTCAGAAAATATCCAATTCATTTTAGAGATAGGCAGTAGCAATAATAATATAAGATAACTGTGGTTGAGTTATAGGCCAGGTTAATCTTTTAATAAATTAACTCATATAATCTGCCCAGGCACCAGTGAAATGAGTGATGCTATCATTTTAGAAATAGGAGAAACTGAGACACAGAGAGATTAAAACACTGCTCAAGGCCACAGCTAGTAAATATCATTTCAAACATGGACAATCTAACTCTGAGGACAGAAACTAAATTCTCTGGATTCTAAAATGCTGAGATTTGCACCAGAACGGAATTTTTCTGTGATTGCAATGATCTTGGTGTTGGCCTTGTGATATGCCTGAACTTGGTTGTTTCCTCATCCCGTCACTGTGTTCCCATCCTGCCCTTGACATCCACCCTTCTCCCATTGATGGCTCTTGCTCTGGAAATATACAGCTTTGCAAGGGAAGAGATGATCTCCTTCTTCCTTGATCTACTTAATCTGATTAGACACAAATTGTAATATGCCTTGATTCAGAGAACTTCCTTTTGCCAAATTAAGTCCCCTGAGATCTCTCACACACATGAAACTTGATTTATGAACACTAGACTCCTTCAGACCTCTGTAATGCTCTTTATTGAAGCCATGCAATGCCAACTCTCAAGCAAAAGTGAACTGGTGGTAAAATCGTGGTTTCCTACAAATTCAGGGGATTTAGGAAACATCAGAGGTCATATGTTACAAATGCAGAGTAAATCACCTTGACTTTATTCACTGAAATAACAATTAGAAAATGACAACCAATGAGCCCTGGGCTTTAATGTAGGACACCTAGCCCAGTATTACAATACTAATCAAATTATTTGTTATGACTATTTCTAGTAATACAGCATTTTACTTATAAAATGCCTCATCCATTCTGAACTTCTTCAATTATAGTCATGATACATCATCATTGGACCATGATGAAGATAGAAAATGTACCATTTATTAAGCACTCACTATGCTATCAAGTCTGTGCCAAAAGGATCTAATTGCCTTTTTATCCACCTTCTAGATAAGGAAACTGACATTCAAAGAGGTTAAATTACCTGTCCAAGGTGTGGCAGGAAAAATGGCTCCCCAAAGATGTTCATGCCCTAATCCCTAGAACTTGTGAATATTTTACCTTGCAAAGCAAAAGAGACTGAGCAGAGAATGACAGAGACTGAGCTGAGACTGCCATTAAACTGAGAATGCTGACACAGGGAGAATATCCTGGATTATCTAGTGAACCAAATGTAATTGCAAGGGTCTTCATGGAAAGAAGAAGATAGGAGAGCCAGAGAAGATGTGACAATAGAAACAGAGGTCAGAGTCATGTGGGGCCACAAATCAAGAAATACGGGCAGCTTTTCTAGTGTTGTAAAAGGCAAAGAAATGGCCTCCTAGAGCTTCCAGAAGGAGCATAGCCCTATAAATCTACTTTATTTTATGACTTCCAGAACTGTAAGATGAAAGGTCTGTGTTTTGTAAACCAAGTTTGTGGTAACTTGTTACAGATGCAATTGGAAACTGCTCCACTGTTCACATAGATGTTGATTGGTGGAGGCAGGATTTGAAGTCTTCTCTCTGTGATGCAGAGACCATGCTCTTAATTTCTGAGTTAAATGCCCTTCAAGTTTAAATATTTGATTTTAAAAATATGATTTTTATGTTATAGAAAACACAAACAAAATGTAAAACCTGAAAGATGTTTCTAAGAGATAAAATATGAGATGCCCCCAGAATACCAGAGACCAAAGGGACACAACAGAGGGGATAGAACCAGGTGCATCTCTATGTGGTAAGTTGGTACAACAAAGCCCTGGGAAAGGATGGGTTTCCAGGTCAGGGCTGCTTGGAAATTGGATCACTATGCACAAAAAGTAAAGCTAGAGCCCTGCCTCACACCCTTTGCAGTGGTCCTCAACCTTCCTAATGCTTCCTAATTCCTACTTTCATTGTTAAAAGAGGTCGCAATCCACAGGTAGAGAACCATTGCTTTAAAGGAAGACTCCAGGTTCATTACAATTCTAAGTGTAAAAGAAAGACAATGATGCCAATGAAGGAAAATATATGAGAATATCATCACAACCAAGAGATAGGCAAAAATAAAAAAAAAAGACAAAAATAAATAGATTTGACGCTATTAAGCGGAAAGGATTTCTGTTTGATAAACAATACATTAAACAGTTGTCAACCAGGAAAAAGGTATTTGCAATGATTAAAAAAGTTAAAGTTTGGGCACCGTGGCTCATATATATAATCCCAGTGCTTTGGGAGGCTGAGGTGGGAGGATTACTGGAGGGCAGGAGTTCAAGACCTGCCTGGGCAAGAAAGCAAGACCATATCTTTAAAAAAGAAAAAGAAGTAGCTGGGCATGGTAGCTTCTGCTGGTAGCCCTAGCTTCTCAGGGGGATCACTTGAGCTTGGGAATTCAAGGTTACAATGAGCTGTGATCCCACCACTGCACTCCAACCTTGGTGACAGAGCAAGACTCTGTTGCTAAGAAAAATTTTAAAAGGTAAAGAATGAATTTTTATACTCTACATCTTTCCCTCAAATTAACAAGGAAGGAAACCTAGCAAAGAATAGGCAAAGGATATGCATTGCCAAAAATTTATAGATGAGTTCCTCAAACTCACTAATCATCAGAAAAAATGCAACCAAAACAGTGGAAATAACATATTACACCCATAAAAAGAGAGGAAAAATAGAAAGATAATGAACACTAAGGGTTGATAATCTTGGGGGGAGGTGGGAAATTTTGTACACTGCTGGTGTGAGAGTAAACTGGAACAGTCATTTAGGAAGCCAGTGTGATATATGGGACTGAATCCTGCAATAAATATCCCAAAGACTTGTTCACTCACGTCTGCAAGGGAGCATTTATACAGGTGTTCACATTTGTGTCATTTGGTGGCAGAGTGCTAGCTGTGATTCAGGGGTTCATTCCATGCAGATGCACCCCACAGTATACTCTGCAGCAGGTTGTAGAACACCAGCTGTACCCAGATGTGGATAATCTTAAACACAATGTTGAGTGGAAAGGGAGAGCAATGGGGCAAGTTCCATTACCCAGTGCCATACACACAAATCAAAACACAAAATGGCCCTAGATAGAGTCAGCCCTTGAACAACACAGCTTTGAGTTGTGCAGGTCTACTTTATAGCACAATTTTTTTCAATAAGCATATTGGAAAAATTTTTGGAGATTTCTGACAACCTGAAAAACATCACAGATATTTGCCACCCCTGAGCTAGCAAGACCTGCCCTCCTCTTCCTCCTCCTTCTCAGCCTACTCAGCATGAAGACCTTGATGATGATCCACTTCCACTTCATTATATTTTTTCTTCCTTGTGACTTTCTGGGTAACATTTTCTTTTCTCTAGATTACTTTATTACAAGAATACAGCATATCATACATATATAAAATGCATGTTAATCAATTTTTCATGTTGTTGGTAAGGCTTTTGGTCAATAATAGGCTAGGAGTTGTTTTGATTGGGGGGGAATCAAAAGTTATACATGGTTTTCCAACTGTGTGTGGGTCAGCGCCTCTAACCCATATGTTGTTTATGGGTCAACTATATTCTACAAGGAAATAGACTTGTCCAAGGGCTTTTATCAGACACAGAAAGAGACTAGGAGAAAGATCAAGAATAAAAAGGAAAATAAATTCAACTGGAGTAATGACTCCTCCAGAGCAGTAATGCTGATGTTATATAATCTGAAACCTTTCTACCCCTGAAATAATAGTTTAAAAAGAATAGCACCCATTTTTGCGAAAAGCCACACCAAATTATGGGAGCAGGTCCCCAGGAGTAGCTACTTTTCCCTGCCATGTTAGTTAGAAAATGTGAAGTGTTGACAGGTAGCTAATGTTACCTGATTCTCTAAAATACTCTGACAGTTATGAAGAATGAAACAGGGTAACTTGCATCTGGAAAAGGCCTTTTTAACATAAATTCACTTAAAATGAGGTCTAAAATGTCATTTCAAGTAGTGACAAAAATTAGAACAGGATATTTTTAAGCTTGAAAAATGAAATTAAAATTATGAAGCTATGTTTTATCTCCTATTTTACAAAATTGTATTTCCAGTTCAACACTGGGTCTTCTCTATTTCTAGTGTTCAAAGCCAGAAGTTGTGCAATAAATATTTGTTGAATGAATAAATGACCAGCTCTTAGAAAGAACAAAAAATAAATCAAATGTTACTTTCTTCTGTAACTTTCAATCATTTTTTTCCATTTTTAACTTATTTAACTCAAGATTTAATGCAAGATTTTTAGTTTTTGATAGCTTTGCACGTGACTTTAGCAATTCTCCACCTTCACATTTATCACCATCATAAAACCCTGCCTCTGCACAGAGATGGGGGTTTCTCTTTACTGTTGATCTGCATAGTGTTTGCACTGCAGGCACGGAGAGGGCTATTTCCACAGGAGCCAGTTTAGTACATGATGATCATTCAGAAATGACTATTTGATCATTAGTTTACTTCTGCTTGCCATGTTATCCCAATCGTCTCAGGATGGGAAGAATACTCAGATTACAAAAGTGCTCTCTACTACCCTCACTTTGTAGATAAGAAAACTGAGGCTCCCCGAAGTTACATGGTTGGCCTGAAGTCCATGGTTTTAAAGTGGCAAACCACAGAACGCACAGTGGGAGGGCCAATAGGACAGATAGGTCATATGCAGAGAATTGCCCAGGGTATGAAGGGGATGGTGAAGGTACAAGCAGGTGCTGGCTGTGTGCTCACCCCACTATTAATACCAGATTGTAAGAATAATAGTTCTGGCAAGGAAAATGCAGCTTGTTAATCTCACATTGAGCTATTACGCCTCTTGGGCCTTTTATCCTCTAGCAAAGAAAGCTAACCTTGTCAATAAATGATATTTCAGTACTTCTGAGTCTAACCAGCCTCCTTTGAGTTTCCACCGCTCTTCCTTCTCCTTCCCAAGAGGGATGCTGGACGCATGTCGAGTTTACTGCGTCCACATGACAGAGGGAAGAGGACCCTGACTCTGTACACCTGGCATCCCCTGTCCTGTAGGGTCATTGCCTGCTCTCTGGCATTGGCTGAAGCTGTGGCTGCTGGAGCTTGGGATCTGCTGTCTCTTTTTATTCCAAGGGCCTGGTGGTTCCTGCTGCCTTGGCATAGCTGCAGCCCTGGTGCTCTTTCCGGCCCCAGAGTCCAGTCTACTGGCACTCATAGCTGGATCGCTTCTAGCCAGATCCCAGCCCTCTAGAGTATGTAACACCACAAGGGCTCAGAGAAGCTCAGGGCCTCTCTGAAGAGACCACATGGCACCACCACCCTCCTCAGTAGTACGTCCCATGCAGGTCCCCAGGGAGGAGCAGTCTCCTCCTAGAGGCCTGCAACAATCAGTATTTCATCAGAAACAGAAACTCCTTGGGTGTTTAAAGACAGAGATTTTAATACTGGCCAGGAGTGACACCAATGATGGAAAAGCTGGGAGGTCACATAGGGCAGGGTGAGGTACCCAGAGATTAGCAGCAGTGGGAAGCTGCCACCACCCACAGGCTGGAGTAACAAAGGATGAGGGGCGTCACCTGGGAAAGCTGAAACCACATCAGGCCTGTCCAGTAGGAGCGAGATATGGCGGCTGCCCTACAGACCCGGCTGAAGCAGAGAAACAAAGAGAAACCCCCCAGCCTGCCTGTCCATCCCACTCCAGCCAGCCTTACCCCACAGCCTCCCCTGACATGGAGGCTGGGGAGCGGAGCTGCAGCAGACCCCCAAATACAGAGCAGGACAGGAAGGGGAGGCACAGCCCTGAGGGCAATGGGCCAGGGCCAAGGCAACCCCCAGAGGGAAGTAAAAATCCCTTCCTCTCATTCTCGACATAACACACTGAGCTAGCAAGACCTGCCCTCCTTCCCTCCCCTCCACCCCCCCCCCCCCCGCCCCCAAGGCTTTGCCTGGAAATGGGAGGACAGGACCTCTGTCCCTCACCGTCTGCTCCCTGCTTCCTGTAATCTGCAGGAGTCCTGGTGGGCAGCTTCCCACTTCCTCTGTATCCTATTCTGAGCTTCTCTACCCCAACCTTATAATAAAACCTCAGGGGACTTATCTACCTACAGCCCAGGTTTTAAGGCTATTGTCTTGACACGGACAAGCTGGCTTTGAGTCTCAGTACTGATCAATGCCATCTTTTCCTCCTTCCTTGGGGCAAGAAACCTCATGGTTCACTTCAACCTTAAAAGTGGAAGGCTGCAAAAGGACATGATAAAGGGGAGAATGAAAATATATCTGCTAATAGCCCCAGAAATAGTATCCCCATACACTGCCACTTCTGAAATGGCTCCTACACCACAGCAAATGTGCCAGCAGCTGTGACAGCTCTCACTCAGCAGGTCTCTAGGGGGGCTTCTCTTACTGGTCCCATTTTAAAGATTTGGTGCCATCAAGGCTCAGAGAGATTAATTGTCCATTCAGAATCTTAGTGAACAGAATGGGATTTGAATCTACATCACTTTTGAATTTTCATTTCCAGATGCTGCTTCCTCTTCCTTCTCCCCTGGTTTCCAAATTCTTAATTCTTATTCACAGTCTCATTCCTACCCTCTTCTCACCACCATTCTCTCGTCAGGCTTTTAGAAATTTGATTGAGGAAATAGAGTTGCTGGAAATCATCTCTGGTGTTCCAGCCCACCCTGGCATTTTCACAAAGTCATAAGTATCACCATTATCCATACAAAGTCTTTATTAAACATTAACCTGCACATGGGCACCAGCCTGGGTTCTCCCCAGCCCAAAAGCAGACCCTGAGGTGAGGACTTGGACATAGAAGGTTTATCTAGGAGGTGATTCCAGGGAGCAGAAGTGAGACAGGGTGAGGCAAGGAAGAAGGACAAGCCCCTGGAAATTGCCATAATGAGGTCACCACCAAGAGCAGCTGGGTTTAGACTACTTGGGAGCATAGAGGATGCAACTCAGATGGGTCCTGGCGTGGACAGAAGCATTTATCCATCATCTTGCAGCCACCATAGGTTGAAACTCTAAAATTAGGATTTCCTCTGGGCTATGCATGCAAGGTGGGTGCTGTACATGAGCCCAGGCCCTAGAGCAGAGATGAAGACTCATTCCCCCAGCTACCCTGCAGGGAGAGCTGCTTCAAGACAGCCATCAGCCCTCCTAGAGATGCCTGGGTGAAGGTCACCACTCATCCACACTTTCTTCCAAGGGCAAGCCCACATACTGGCCAAGGCTAGGATATAGGAGCTTGGCCCGCCCCGCTAAGGTGGGCAACTTTGTGAGGCCATCTTAGCTCCAGAGCCTGACGGGGTTGGCTCAGGCCTCTGGAGGAACTGCATCACAGCCCAGCTTCTTCCTCAGCCCGCACCTGTCCCCATAGCCCCCCTTCCTCGGGTTGAGGCTTCACTCTTCCTCCTGGAGGAGGGACCTGCCACAGGTGTGGGTGCTGCACATCTGCCCTTGGGATCAGGGAAGCCCCAGAGAAAGAAGTGAAGAACACGTGGCTAGTGGAGAGATGCTAGATGCACCAAGTGGCGAGGACTATAGGCTCACCTGGACTGTCCCCAGGGCTGTGGTTACACTCAGGGAGAGGAGGACATGAGGGCGGGGACCGAGAGGCATCTGATACAAAGTACACCCGGAACCAAAGATGATTCCAAAACCATTGAACAAATCTGGGCCTTGCTCTGCTGAAGTTTAATGATAATATTAATAATAATAAATTGCTGTTAGTTTTGGGGCACCTCCCTGTCCTCAGGTTAATTGATGTTCATGAGAAGGAAAAGTGGAAAATTAGGATTTCAAGGACAGCCATGATGAGAACAGACATATGCCAAAGACGTATTTGCCACTGACCAAAGTGCTGTGCCTTTCGTGAGCCTGACAGCTGCCTCCAGTCCTGCAGGCCTGCCCCCTGTAGCTATGCTGGGACAAGCCCAGAAAACATCAACATTCCCCTCGCCACCTTCCCAGTGGGGTGTGGAAAAGGCCTAGTCACCAAGAAGGGCCTGCTTCCAGTTCTTTTTCTCCCAAGTCGCTGAGAAGAGCTGAGGCCCATAATCAGAGGAAGCAAAAAATTCTCTGCTTTTTTGCCAAGGGAATCCTGCCAGAGGGAAGTTATGCTGAGCTGTGAACTAAGCATGGATGAAGGCCCAGGGACAGCAGCGCTACGCTTGAGCGTGGTCGCCCAGGCCTTCACGCGTGCATCATGCTCTGGATTTTGTTGTTGGAGGGTTTTTAAATCACTGCGTCAGCTTATTGAGCAATTCATTTAAAGGAGCCCTCCTAATAGGTGAAAAGCCAGAAGAGAAAAAGACAGTGGATTAGAAATTCTAATAGGGGATGAAGGTATTTTCTTGTATTTGCCTGAGAACAAAACTCCAGCAGATATCATAATAATGAAAATAATCTCAGCACAGATAGTGGAAAAACTGACTGGACCAAGAATATGTCGAAGGACCATCAGAATAACTGAATTGTGTTCAAGGTACTCAGTCACTTGAATGTGGGCCGGCGACTCCTCCTTACTGAATATTTATGAAGTCCCGGGTTTGGGGGTCTGTGAATATAGAGACGCTCCAAATTACATCTGGGGGAAGAGAGAGTCACTTAATAAGGCAACAAAGGTGAAGAATCGTACAAAATATCTAGGGGCATCTTCAGTCCTATTTGTTTGGCACAGAGCCAAACAGAGTAGGACTATTCAGTCTCCTTCTTCCCTTCCAAATGATGACTAAGCTAACAGTGTTCAGGAGAGAGAAGTCGCACAGACCTCTGGGTGCCTGACTCAGCAAAAGCGAGACTCAGAATTTCCCACGGCCAAGTTAGTCGTGGTGGAAGCTTTTGGCAAAAGAGGCATTGGGTTTGACAAAGTCAGGTACCCACTGTTAAAGGAAAGCACTGAGAATTCTCCAGGAGAAAAAGGCAAAAGTATGTGGCTGTGATGTCACTGCCAGTTCTCCAATGTACCCGACCAACAGGGGGAGGCTTTGAGTAGATTAGTCAAGCAACACAACCACTGCCTGATCCCCCCCCTTCTTTGGAGGAAATGAGCCCCCCTTAACTTCCTACTGTGAGTTTCTGAAGGGCAAGGACTGTGTCCCATTCTCATGTGACTGTGCTGTGGCTGGCAGTGCACAGCCCCTGTCCAGAGGCTGGCGCCTAAGAGGGAAAGGGAAGCTGAGGCCGCCGTGAATGCTCAGGCTTCGCCATCTTCCTCCTGCCCATGCTTCCTCGGCCCACTCCCTGCCCACAAGCTATCAGGGTCTTCTTTCTCAGGACCCTTGTTAGTTCCTGTTGGGATTTGGTTTGGGCCAGGATTTTCCAGCTAATCCTATCCGAGAGATCTTCGAAATAAGAGTTTAATGGGAAATAAAGATGCAAAGGCAAAGACACCAACATTCCAACAGAAGAAATCCTGAGCAATTAGAATAAAAATTCAGGAGGCAAAGCAGGGGGAGTGTTGAGCAGACGGGGATCAGTAATACTGGTTTTGTAAAATTTAATAAAACGTATAATTGACCCTCATTAGATTTATTCACATTACAAAAAGAAAGCTGTTTGCTAATGAGAAAAGCTTTATTCCCTAAATTTCAGATCACGAATTCATTTTCCCTCTTCCTTGCTGGTTTGGCACATTTTGAAATGGCTTGGTTAAAACAATTATTAATCCTAAATTAAATATCCATGGCAATTAATCCCCTCAAGAGCCAAGAAAAGTTGCTACTGCTTCCTACCTCATTTTCTCTATGACCGAAGAGTTATAGTCTTTCTCTAATGGTGCTTGTGAGCTATATTAAAGCAGAAGAAATATACTGGGGGTTACAGGGAAGAAAATAAACAAAAATAAAATAGAGACAGTGAAAACACTTGTTAACTGGGCCACCAGCAGGCATTTTTAGCTTGCTCCTGTGCACTTCCCATTAAGGATTATATTTAAAAATGAAAGAGCAAGTTTTATTATTAGCTGTCTACCTCATCTGTAAAATTTGAGTAATAACTGTAGCTCATAAATTGTTTCAAGGTTTAAATGAGTTAACCTATGTAAAGTGCTTCAAACAGCATAGCGCATGTTCTCAGGGCTGGTTTCCTCTCAGCTGTTATCATTCATTCTCCCTAGTAAGTTCTCACAGGGCCTTAGGCTACTATTTTGGAATGCCTTTGAATAATATTTTTAAAAAATATCTATTCAACATTCAATGTGTTGAGGCTCTGAGAAACTAATGTTCTATGAAGAAACACATGTTTTTCTATGTTTAAAATAAACGTGATTACGCACATCGGTTATATGCAATTTTCTGCAAAAACTGGGCAGCATTTTAAATGGTTTAAATATTTAGATAATAAACCATTCCTTTCATTGTACGTTTTTCTGTTTCAAAATTTCAGCAATAGTAGCTGCTAAATTCATCCATGGCCAGCTGGACAGACTTGCAATTGGTGGTCCTGCCACTAATATTCCACCTCCCACGAGTAAGTGACAAAGATACACCACAGAGTGCAGCCAGCCTTGGCCGCATATCTCTGCTCAAGGTCCTGCCTTTCTTGGAGGGAATGGGGTCAAATGTTTGTCAATTGTTAACAAGCATCATCAACGTTGAGAAGGGGATTTCACTTCCACTTGATGACAGTCTTCCCCCAACACCCCAAGGAAACCTAACTTAAGTTTTGCCAGTCACACACAATGTCGTGTTTGGACACTTGAGTTAAGAGACAGCACGTTTTCCAGGGCATGGTTAAGCATCCCTTCCTGATTACGCTTCTAATCAGTGCCCTAATGGCCCACCCTTTAACTTGGCCTCAGATGACTCCTCAGACCAACTCCTCCCTCCTTAACGCTCTCTTCAAATTCTCCATTTAATTAAGCCTTACGATTTCTGCAGAAATATCAAGTCATTTGGACACGGGGCCAAAGCTACCGGCAGACAGCAAGGAGAGGAAAATAGAGGCTGGGAGGGCCCGAGAGTGTGACATCAGGATTCTGGATGCAGATTTCACTCTGAGCTGGAAATGGTTTGCCCTTTGGGTTCCAGTAAAATCTGTGCCATTTATCGGCCAACCGCTCAGAGGTTGCAAACTAGAGCATCTCCCTGCGGGTAGTCACCTTGACCGTGACATGGGCAATTTCTATACTTGTCTCATTCCGTCCTCACAGTCACTTTGTTACAGTTTCATTCACAAGGACTCAGAGAAACCCAAATGGAGTGATTCAACCAAAGTAAGGATTTTCTTTTTCTTGTGTGACAGAGTCCAGACACGTAGCAGCCCAGGGCTGGTGCAGCTGTTTAGGAATCATCAGGAGCCCAAGACCCTGTGCTGCTGTCCCTGAGCAGGCAGCCTCCACCCTCCTTGTGGAAAGAGGGCTGCTTCTCCCCCAGGAATAGCATTTGTGCTCCAGGCAAGAAGAAAGGGCAGGGCAGAGAGTAAAAGGCACGTACCAGCTGAGTCTAACTCTATTTTTAAGGAAAGCAATAGCTTTCCTGGAAGTCAAGCCACCAGGGTTCTGGTCACATCCCAATGGCATAGGCTGGCCATATGATCACCCTGGATACTAGGAGTCTGGGATGGGGAGAGTCTTAGACAGAATCAGGGCCTCTCTCTACCAGCTCAGGGTGAGAATCTTGGGGAAAATGGATCTAGAGTGAAGAGTAACGCCTGCCGGGGGGACTGTTATTCCTGTTTTACTGATGAAGAAGCAGATTTGGAAGCATTTTGAAACCTCTTCCAGGCCATGCAGGCAGCTGGTTGGTCAGTGGGAGAACCAGACTTCTCATGCAGAAGCTCTGTGCACACACAGGTTTGTACGGCATGATGCAGTGATCAGGAGCACTAAATGACCTGTCCATGTTTTTCCTCCACCATGTTATAGACATAGCTTAAATGCAAATGGCAGGAATAACTTAACCTTGTGTGGCCCCGGGTAATCTCTTATTTGCCAGTGATGTAAATATAATCTGTGTTTTCCCCTGTTTTACCAATGGAAACAAGTTCAAATGACTTACTCCAACTCTTAGTGGTGGCCCCAAGAACAGTGCCAGCTTCCGATGAGTTAAAGAAAGAAAGGCAAACCATCCTGTTGGAGATGCGACCTTGCCCCATGAACGAAACCCCAGAAAAAAAAACAAAAGATGTAGAAAGCTAACAAACATCTCTACGGTGTTTCTTTAATGAAGTTGGCTCAAGAATAAAAATTTATTTCCAGGGGCTGCTGGGCTTGGGTTTATTACCACTCAGAGAGGTGGGAGCTGCCTCGGTAGAACGCTCAGGAAAGTTGTCTGCTTCCTCAGTGACTCTAGGAAGCTATAATTATCTGTCTAATTTCACACTGGCTGCACAGTGACTAAATCCCAGCACAACCTTTGGGCCTGAGTTTTCTAATTTTTTTCTGTTTTCTACTCTCCCCAGCCTTACTCTCCTTCTTAGCCATCTAAGTTTACTAGTCCATTGCAAAATCTGCCCTTATCTTGTGCTATGTATAATATATTCATAGCTGTGGACCTAGCTCTGATCACAAAATCCAAATACCAATCTACAGAGGTCATGGGCTCACGAAGGGGGCTCACGAAGGGGCTCACGTGGCCAAACCTCAGTCCCTCATGTCCCAGTCACCTTTGCCTGGGTAAGACCCTCTGCTGGACCTTCCTACCACAGCTCTACCAGATAAGCCCTTTCTCCTCCTTCAGTCTCAGGTTAGCCATCCCCCGCTCTCTAGGACGAGGTCAGGATCCCCTCACAAGGGCTTCCTTGGTGCCCAGTTCAAAAGTCAGAACCAGCCACACTGGGTGGCTGATGGATTTCTAGATCATCAAACCATTTAATCTCCAAAACAGAACCCTTGAGAAGTAAAATTGCATAAGAACAATAACACAGATGAACACATGTGATTAATCCATTGATGTCAGGGCTGTTAAAATATAAAAGAAAAAGGGTACACTTTAGAATCAGTAAAATACAGCATTTACCTTTCAGATTCTGTTTAGACAAGTGAAAACCATGTCCTTACATAGTTTATTCGGGGGTGGGGGGTATTCTGCTGCTATTGTTGTTTGTGTATTTTGTTTTTTCTTAAGTAATAGAATCTACATTTAGGAAGGCAACCACTCTGGTCCACCGTAAGGGTGGAGATTGGCTTAATGTATCTGGACAATATTTGATGCTGTGCATCACAGCCTTAAAATCATTCATATCCTTTGACTCAGCAGTTCTGTCTCTGGATTATTCCACTCTCCTATGGAAATATTCAAAGTCCTACAAAATATTTATGTTCATCATAGCATTAGTAAAAAAATACTTTAAATAGTCAATCTATAAAGCAAGTTAGATAAATTATGGTATAATTCTTTTGATAGAATACAAGAAGCTATTCAACAATTAGGTTGTGAAAGTTGATTTAATGGCATATTGCTAAGCGGGAAAAGATTTAAAAAATAATTTATACACAATTCATTATAGAAGAACTATAGATGTTCTCCCTATAGAAGAAAAGACTTGAAGAGTAAGTCTAACAAAATGTTTATAATAATGCTTATAAAATGTTTATAATGTTTACAATATTTTTTCTTTTATGCTTTTCAATACTTTTTGATGTTAAACATAATATTATGCAGCCTTAAAGAAAGATGGAGACTTTACCTCTTTCACGTTTACATGGATGGAGCTGGAACATCTTCTTCTTAGCAAAGTATTTCAAGAATGGAAGAAAAAGTATCCAATGTATCAGCCCTACTATGAAACCTATCTATAGCTTTCATATGAAGGCTATAACCCAAATATAGCATAAGAATATGGGGAAAGGAGCAAGGGAGAGGAGGGGAGGGGCGAGGATGAGCGGAGGGAGGGTAAATGGTGGGACCACACGTACAGTGTGTCTTAGAAGGGTACAGGTGAAACCTACTAAATGCAGAATATAAAGGTCTTAATACAATAACTAAGAAAATGCCATAAAGGCTATGTTAACCAGTTTAATGAAAATATTTCAGATTGGCTCGGCGCCTGTGGCTCAACGGGCTAAGGCGCCAGCCACATGCACCTGAGCTGGCGGGTTCGAACCCAGCCCCAGGACCCGCCAAAACAACAATGACGGCTGCAACCAAAAAAAAATGGCCGGGCGTTGTGGCGGGCGTCTGTAGTCCCAGCTACTTGGGAGGCAGAGGCAAGAGACTCGCTTGAGCCCAGGAATTGGAGGTTGCTATGAGCTGTGATGCCATGGCACTCTATCCAGGGTGACAGCTT
>CAUYON010023579.1:0-23002 GCA_963573935.1 Arctocebus calabarensis
GTTGTGGCGGGCGCCTGTAGTCCCAGCAACTTGGGAGGCGGAGGCAAGAGACTCGCTTGAGCCCAGGAATTGGAGGTTGCTGTGAGCTGTGATGCCACAGCACTCTATCCAGGGTGACAGCTTGAGGCTCTGTCTCAAAAAAAAAAAAAGAAAGGTCACCCTTATGTTTCCCACTTGTCTCCTGATGCAGCTTATAAGATCCTCATTTAAGTGGTGCCCTCCCTATGCTTGAATTAAAAGAGCCGGAAACACAGAGATGCCAATCTGAACAAACAAGCTTCGCTCAGTTTCCCCCTAATCTGTTCCCACAGAGCATACTCTTTTTGTCTTTCCATCCTATTTCTCTACAACTGTCTACATCAAACCCAAGCATAAAAATATACAAGTTTACCTGTTTCTATAGGTCTTCATTTCCTTATAAAGGATCCTTTATCATGTAAAACTTATATTAACACTCTGGGAAGGTGAGGCAGGCAGATTGCTTGAGCTCAGGTGTTAGAAACCAGCTTAAGCTGGATGGAGACCTCATCTCTAAAAATAGCAAACGCCTATAGTCCCAGCTACTTGGGAGGCTGAGGCAAGAGGATCACTTGAGCCCAAGAGTTGGAGGTTGCTGTGAGCTGTGACACCCTGGCACTCTACCCAAGGCAACAGAGTGAGACTCAGTCTAGAGATAAATAAATAAATAAAATGTATATTAAATATGTATGGTTTTCTCTTGTTAATCTCTCTTTGTCGTAGGGTCTCCCATGAAACTAGGAATGGGTGAGGAAAAGGTATTTCTTTTCTCTTACGGATGCACATTTTGATTTTTCTTGTTTGCATCATGGAGTGCAATTGCTGGGTCAGATACATGTAGTGGCTCACACCTGTAATCCTAGCACTCTGGAAGGCTAAAATGGGTGGATTGCTTCAGTGCAGGAGTTCTAGACCAGTCTGAGCAAGAATGAGATCCTGTCTCTACTAAAATAGAAAAACTAGCTGGGCGTAGTGGTAGGCACTTATAGTCCCAGCTATTTGGGAGGCTGAGGCCAGAGAATTGCTTGAGCCTAGGAGTTTGAGGTTGCTGTGAGCTATGATGATGTTATGTCATTCTACCCAGGGGGAATAGAGTGAGGCTTTCTCAAAAAAAAAGTGTGGGGACTCAACGCCTCTTGCACAGTGGTTAGAAGCACCAGCCACATACACCCAGGCTGGCAAGTTTGAACCCAGCCTGGGCCAGTTAAACAACAATGACAACTGCAACAAAAATAGCCGGGTGTTGTGGCGGGTGCCTGTAGTCCCAGCTACTTGAGAGGCTAAGGCCAGAGAATCGCTTAAGCCCAAGAGTTTGAGGTTGCTATGAGCTGTGACACTGTGGCACTCTACCAAGGGCGACATCCTGAGACTCTTGTCTCAAAAAAAAAAAAGTGTGTGGTGAACTTCATAAGAAACTGTCCATCTATTTTACAAAGTGGTTATTTCATTTTATATTCCCACAGTGATGTATGAGAGTTTCAGTTGCTCCAATCATGTTGATAATCGTCAATCTTTTAAATTTTAGCAGTTCTAATGTGTTTTTTGTTCCCTCTCTATACTCTCACTCAACACACTTAATATTCCACTTCTGGCCGCCAAATGTGTGGGAGTTTCTACCACACCAAGCAAGTCTCCAGTTCTCTGTGGGTACCAACTAGGTGTGTTATCATTCCATTCAATTCTGACACTGTTTACCTGGAGTTAGTGCAGACCCCACAGGTTAAGAGCTCAGTCCCACAGCCAACACTCCACCGCCCCGATTTTATACACACACATACACGCACACATTTCAGATGCCAGCTGCAGCAGTTTACTTGCTAGACTACTGGTTTATTATAAAAGGATACAACTTAGTGACAGCCAGGTGGAAGTGATACACAGAGCATGGTATGTGGGAATCACCCCACCCCTAGCACCTCTGCATACCCACCCCAGAGGCTCTCTGAGCCCCACCCTTTGGGAGTTTTAAGGAGGGTTCATCATGTAGGCATGATTGATTAAATCAGTGGCGGTTAGTGATTAAGCGTCTGTCCAGCACCTCTCCTCTCCCTGGGGATCTTTTGGGGGAGGGGTGTTGCTGAGAGTTCCAACCTTATAATCACAGTGAGTTCCCCTGGCAACCACCCCCACCATCTTCAGGGGTTTTGCAGAAGTCACTGTATTAACATAAACTCCGGTGTGGTTAAAGGAGCTTTTATGAATAACAAAACATGCTTCTTTCACCTTTATTGCTCTTATCATTTAATTAGGGTTTTAAAGCTTTGTGCCAGAACCAGGCAAGAAAACCAAATGTATATATTTCTTATTATAAATCACAATATCCCAGCAATAGTATCTTCTAGGTTTTTGTCAAATATTAAGCTACTTAGGGAATTTAGTTTATCCCTGAGAAGTTAGGAAAAGAGGCCAAGAAATCAAATATGGAACCAAAAGGCTCAATGCTAAAAAGCCAAGCGAATCTCAAATTGTGGTTTCCAAATACAATTTTTTGCTAAATGATACGATCGGTCCTTGGAGAAGTACACTCTAGGTTTAAGACAGGAAACATCTGTCCTCACATCAGTGTTTGTGCCACTATCCAGAAACAGAACAGGCAATGTAGGGCAGCACCTGTGGCTCATCTAGTAGGGCGCCGGCCCCGTATACCGAAAGGTGACTGGTTCAAGCCCAGCCTCGGCCGAACTGCAAAACAGAAAAATAGCCAGGTGTTGTGGTGGGCGCCTGTAGTCCCAGCTACTCAGGAGGCTGAGACAAGAGATTTGCCTACGCCCACGAGTTGGAGGTTGCTGTGAGCTGTGTGACGCCATGCCACTCTATGAGGGTCATAAAGTGAGACTCTGTCTCTACATTAAAAAAAAAAAAAAAAAAGAACAGGCAATGTATTCTGCACATGCAAATATGCACATGTAATCTTGCTCAACAGCGTTAGTGATTGGGGAAATGCATAGAAACCACTGAGTCAGGACAAACTAGGTTATGCTGCAAAACCAGTAAACAAACAACAATAAAAGCCCCCAAATTCTTGGTAGCCTAATACAACAAACATTTCTTATGCTACAGTTTGACACTGAAGATCTTCTCATTTAATTAGGACTCAGGCTTGAATGGTGCTGATCACCATGGCATTGAAAAAAAGAGTTAGTTCTGGTATTTAGGTGGTTTGTTATACCCTAAAGGTGCCTATCTTGGCTTGGCGCCCATAGCTCAGTGAATAGGGTGCCAGCCACATATACCCAGGCTGGTGGGTTCGAACCCAGACCAGGCCAGCTAAACAACAATGACAACTACAACCAAAAAAAAAAGCCAAGTGTTGTGGCAGGCACCTGTAGTCCCAGCTACTCTGGAGACTGAGGCATGAGAATCGCTTAAACCCAAGAGTTTGACGTTGCTGTGAGTTATGACAGCATAGCACTCTACCAAGGGCAATATAGTGAGACTCTGTCTCAAAAAAAAAGTATATATAATATAATAAAAAAATATATAGTTCATGTATACTATATATATTCTGAATACTAGATCCTTATGAGATAAGTGATTTGCACATATATTCTTCCTTTCTATAAATGGTACATCCATTTTCTTGGTAGTGTCCTTTGTAGCAGAAAAGCTTTTAATTTTGGCAAAGTCCAACTTACCCATTTTTCTTTTGTTTGCTCCTGCTTTTTTTGTGTGTGTGTGTGGTTTTTGGACAGGTTTGGGTTTGAACCCTTCACCTCCAGCATATGGGGCTGGCGCCCTTCTCCTTTGAGCCACAGATGCCACCTGTTTGCTCCTGCTTTTGACATTATATAACAAACCATGGCCAAATCCCAGGTTATAAAGATGCACTCATATGTTTTCTTTTTTTTTTCCTTTTTTTGAGACAAACTCCCTCAGTTGCCCTGGGGTTGAGTGCCATGGCATTATAGCTCATCAAGGGCTCAAGCAATCCTCTTGCCTCAAACTCCCAGGTAGCTGGGACTATAGGCACCCACCACAAGGCCTGGCTATTTTCAGGGACGGGGGTCTCACTCTTGCTCAGGCTGGTCTCGAACTCCTAAGCTCAGGCAATCTGCCCACCTTGGCCTCTCAGAGTGCTAGGATTATAGGCATGAGACACTTCACCTGACCTCATATGTTTTCTTCTAAGAGTTTTACAGTATTAGCTCTAACATACAGGCCTTAGATCTACTTTGAGTTAATTTTTGTATGTGGTTCAAGGTGTGGGGCCAACTTTATTCTTTTGCCTGTGAATATCCATTGTCCCAGGACCATTTGTTGAAGAGACCATTTTTTTCCTCCTGACTGAATAGTCTTGGACCTGAGAGACAATGAACTCTACCTGATACAAAGATGAGAGATCCATTAAACTAAAATATGTCACCAATTACATTAAACAGAAATGGAGGCTTGGCGCCTATGGCTCAGTGGGCTAAGGTGCCAGCCATGTACACCTGAGCTGGTGGGTTCGAATCCAGCCCAGGCCCGCCAAACAACAATGGTGGCTGCAACCTAAAAAAAAAAAAGGCTGGGCATTATGGCGGGCACCTGTAGTCCCAGCTACTTGGGAGGCAGAGGCAGGAAACTCGCTTGAGCCCAGGAATTGGAGGTTGCTGTGAGCTGTGATGCCACAGCACTCTGTCCAGGGTGACAGCTTGAGGCTCTGTCTCAAAAAAAAAAACAAAAAAAAAAACAGAAATGGAACATATTCTCCAATCAAAATATGTTGACCTATCTATCATCTTTGTGTCAGGTACTGTTTATTACTTCTTGAGTCCAACTCTTTATCCTTCATTGTTTTGTTTGTGATCTTGGAATCTTCCTTGCCATCCGGCACAATGTTAAACTTTTCGTTTAGTACAGGGCACTGTAGGGACACTGGAGGAAGAAGGAGCTGCTTTTCCTGGTTCTGGTGGTTTCTTCCATGTGGTTCTTGCAGTACTTTGTGCATTAAGGTGGATTTCAGCAGCACTCAGCAGACAGTTTCTACGACACATGGGCGCCCCTTCCAGTTTCCCAGTGAGCTCCCTCGCAACCCCACAGGTTGCTCCTGGTAAGTTCTGAAGGTATCTTGGCTAGCTTCTTCATACAACATTGTTTTTGCTGGGGTTTTTTTGTTTTTTCTTTTCTTTCTTTTTTTTTTTTTTTTTTTTGCAGTTTTTGGCAGGGACTGGGTTTGAACCCACCACCTCCAGCATATGAGGCTGGTGCCCTACTCCTTTGAGCCACAGGCGCCATCCCCTTTTTTTTCTTTTTTTTTTTTTTCTTTGAGACAGAGCCTCAAGCTATCATTCTGGGTAGAGTGTCACGGCATCACAGCTCACAGCAACCTCCAACTCCTGGGCTCAAGCACGCGTCTCCTGCCTTTGCCTCCCAAGTAGCTGGGACTACAGGTGCCCGCCACAACACCCAGCTATTTTTTGGTTGCAGCCGTCATTGTTGCTTGGTGACCCTGGCTGGATTCGAACCCGCCAGCTCAGGTGTATGTGGCTGGTAGCCACTTGAGCCACAGGCACCGAGCCTGTTTTTGTTTTTTGAGACAGAGTCTCAAGCTGTTGACCTGGTAGAGTGCCATGGCATCATAACTAATAGCAACTTCTTGGGCTCAAGCGATCCTTTTGCCTCAGTTTTTCTGTCTTTTTTTTTTTTTGTAGAGACAGAGTCTTACTCTATGGGCCTCGGTAGAGTGCTGTGGTATCACACAGCTCACAGCAACCTCCAGCTCTTGAGCTTAGGCAATTCTCTTACCTCAGCCTCCCGTGTAGCTGAGACTACAGGCGCCCGCCACAACACCTGGCTATTTTTTTGTTTTGCAGTACAGCCAGGGCTGGGTTTGAACCCGCCACCCTCGGTATATGGGGTCAATGCCCTTCTCGCTGAGCCAAGGCACCGCCCAGTTTTTCAGTAGAGACAAGGTCTCACTTTCAGCTCAGGCTGGTTTCAAAACCGTGAGTTCAGGTTGTCCACCTGCCCTAGCGTCCCAGAGTGCTAGGATTACAGGTGTGAGCCTGTTTTTGCTGTTTTATACAGTCAATATTTATTTAGATTTACTCATACATTTTCAGTTTCTGGTGCTCTTTTTCCTTCCTGAATTTCGTGTTTCTAAATGGGATTATTTTTCTGCTGCCTAAAGAATTCCCTATGGGTGTTAATTTTCTCAATGTGTGTGTGTGTGGATTTAGTTTACTGACATTTAATGAAGGATTTTTGCATTTGCGTTCATAAGTAAGATTTGTAATTTTCTTGTCATATACTAATCCTGCTATGTGTTGCTCTGAAGGTTAGCAATAGCAATAAAATTAGTTGGAGAGTTTTCTCTCTCTCTCTTTTTTTTTTAAGAAACAGGTTCTTACTCAGTCACCCAAGCTGGAGTGCAGTGGCACAGACATAGGTCCCTATAACCTTGAATTCTTGGACTCAGATAACATTTTTCTGAGACAGAGTCTCACTTTGTCACCCACCCCTTCACAGAGTGCCTGTGGCGCCATAGATCACAGCAACCTCAAACCCTTGGGCTCAAGCAATCCTCTTGCCTCAGCCTCCTGAGTATAGGTGCCTGCCACAATACCTGATTTTTCTATTTTATTTTACGTTTTTGAGACAGAGTCTCACTATGTCACCCTCAGTAGAGTGTGATGGTGTTATAGCTCATAGCAACCTCAAACTCTTGGGCTTAAGCAATTCTCTTATCTTAGCCTCTCAAGTAGCTGGGACTACAGGCACCCACCACAATACCCAACTATTTTTTGTTATTGTTGTCATTGTTGTTTAGCAGGCCTGGGCTGGGTTCAAACCCACCAGCCCCGGTACATGTGGCCAGCGCCCTAACCACTGAGCGACAGGCACTGTGAGACAGGGTCTTGCTCTTGCTCAAGCTGGTCTTGAACCTGTGAGCTCAGGCAATCCACCCACCTCGGCCTCCCAGAGTACTAGGATTACAGGTGTGAGCCACCACCCCTGGCCTCAAGTGATTTTGTCACCTCAGATTCCAGTAGGTAGGACTACAGGCACACATCACTATGCCTGGCTAATATTATTCTTACATTTTTAGAGACAGGTCTTGCTATGTTAACCAGGCTGCTTTCAAACTCATGGTCTCAAGTGATCCACCTGCCTCAGCCTCCCAAAGTGTTGAGATTATAGGCCTGAGCCACTGTGCCTGGCCAGTTTTCTCTCCTTGCTAGTTTCTATAAGAATTTATTTTTCTCTTGAATATTAGGTAGAATTCACCAGTGAAGTCACTTAAGTTTGAAGTTCTTTGTGTGAAGGTTTATGTTTTTAAATATCAATTTACTTGTATTAATTGTTACAAGATTTTAAGAAAACTTTGACGTTTCATTTTTCTATAACATTTCTCACTTCATCAAAAAAATTCAAATTTGAGCTGGGCGTGGTGACTCACACAGCACTCTGGGAGGCCAAGGAGAGTAGATTGCCTGAATTCATAAGTTCAAGACCATCCTGAGCTAGAACCAGACCCTGTTTCTAAAAATAGCCAGGTGTTGTGGTGGATGCCTGTAATCCCAGCTACTCAGGAGGCTGAGGCAAGAAAATTGCTTGAATCTAACAGTTAGAAGTTGCTGTGAGCTATGACGCCAACAGCGCTCTACCAAGGGCAACAAAGTGAGACTCTGTCTCAAAAAAAAAAAAAATTCAAATTTATTGTCATAAATATTTGGGGGGTATTTTTTTGCAGTTTTTGGCTGGGACTGGGTTTGAACCCTCCACCTTTGGTATATGGGACCGGCGCCCACTCCTTGAGCCACAGGTGCCGCCCCATAAATATTTTCATAATATTCTCTTGGTAACTTTGTAATGTTGTAGCATTTGTATATATAGCCTCTTTTTATTTCTGATATTGGAAATTTGTGCACCCTCTCTTTCTTAAACATGACAGATTTTATAACCATTTTAATAGGCTTTTCAAAAGAACCAAGTTTGGTTTTGTTGATTTTATTTATTATACATATATTTTCTATTGAATTAATGTTACTTTCTTTTTTTTTTTTATCTTTTTTTAGAGGCAGAGTCTCAGTTCATCACCCTCAGTAGAGTGCTGTAGCATCACAGCTAACAGCAACTTCCAACTCTTGGGCTTAGGTGATTCTCTTTCCTCAGCCTCCTGAATAGCTGGGACTACAGGCACCCACCACAACACCTGGCTATTTTTTGTTGCAGTTTGGCCGGGGCTGGGTTTGAACCCTCCACCTTGGTATATGGGGCCGGTGCCCTACTCACTGAGCCACAGGTGCCACCCTGAATTAATGGTACTTTCTTTAGAATTTATTATACTATTCTTTCTTTCTCATTTGTGACATAAGATGAATGCCTAACTCATTAATTTTAGCCTTTCTTTTTTTCTCTCTAATATTAGAACCTATTTAGGGCTATACATTTTCCTCAAAAGATTGCTTTTACTATATCCAGTTTGATATATAGTATATTTATCATTTAGTTTAAAATATTTTCTAATTTCTATAATTATTTCTCCTTTGATTCATGGGTTATATAGAAGAATATTTCTAAATTTAAAAACATGAGACTTTCTAATTATCTTTTGTAACTGACTCCTAGCCTAACTATATTCTGGGCAGAGAATATATACTGTATGATTTCAGTCTTTTGACATTTGGTGAATGCCCGCTTTGTATTTCAGTATAACATCAATTTCTATGTGTATCAGAAGTTATTGAAAATAATGTTCATGTTCTGCAGTTGTTCCATACAGGTTTGTGTGGGGGGGTGTAGATAGATAGATAGGTAGATGATAGATAGATAGATAGATAGATAGATAGATAGATAGATAGATAAATATCCATTAGGTTAATGGTATCATATTTATTATTTTATTATTTATTTATTTATTTGATTTTTGAGACAGAGTTTCACATTTTAGCCCTGGGTAGCATGCTTTGGCATCATAACTCCCAGCAACCTCAAATTCTTGGGCTCAAGTGATCCTTTGCTTTAGCCTCCCAAGTAGCTGAGGCTACAAACACATACCACAATCTCTGGCTATTTTTAGAGATGGGGCCTACATACCACATACCACATACCACAATCTCTGGCTATTTTTTGAGACAGCGCCTCAAGCTGTTGCCCTCGGTAGAGTGCCGTGGTGTCACCGCTCACCACGACTTCCAACTCCTGGGCTTAGGTGATTCTTTTGCCTAAGCCTCCCCAGTAGCTGGGACTACAGGTACCCGCCACAATGCCTGGCTATTTTTTTTTGCAGTTTGGCGGGGGCCAGGTTTGAACCTACCACCCTCAGTATATGGGGTCGGCGCCCTATGCACTGAGCCATAGGCACCACCCAATTGAGTTTTTATTTTTATTTATTTTTTTTGAGGCAGTCTATCTAGATAGAGTTTTTGTTATTATTTTCTTTTTTTGAGACAGTCACTTTGTCACCCTTGGTAGAGTGTTGTAGTGTCATAGCTCACTCTTGGGCTCAAGTGATTCTCTTGCCTCAGCCTCCCAAGTAGCTGGGACTATAGGCGGCTGCCTCAATGCCTATTTTTTAGAGATAGGGTCTTGCTCTGGCTCAGGCTGGTCTCCAATTTATGAGCTCAGGCAATCCTTCCACTTCGGCCTTCCAGAGTGCTGGGATGGTGCTGAGTGGTGGCTCACGCCTGGCCCGAGCTTTTAATTTTAATTATTATTGTTTTCATTTCTACAAATGGAATTTCATCTTTTTTTCCCAAAATCTTTTTTTTTTTTTTTTTTTTGAGACAGAGCCTCAAGCTGTCACCCTGGGTAGAGTGCTGTGGCATCACAGCTCACAGCAATCTCCAATTGCTGGGCTCAAGTGAGTGTCCTGCCTCCGCCTCCCAAGTAGCTGGGACTACAGGCGTCCGCCACAACACCTGGCCGTTTTTTGGTTGCAGCCCTCATTGTTGTTTGGCGGGCCTGGGCTGGATTCCAACCCGCCAGCTCAGGTGTACATGGCTGGCGCCTTAGCCTGTTGAGCCACAGGTGCTGAGCCATGAAACCAATATATAAACCAATATATAAAATTGCACGCTTAAGGCAGCACCTGTGGCTCAATGGATAGGACACTGGCCCCATATACCGAGGGTGGCAGGTTCAAACCTGGCCCCAGCCAGTTAAAACAGAAGTGGCAACTGCAACAAAAATAGCCGGGCGTTGTGGTGGGCAACTGTAGTCCCAGGTACTCAGGAGGCTAAGGCAACAGGACTCTTTTGCCCAAGAATTTGAGGTTGCTGTGAGCTGTGACACCATGACACTCTACCAAAAGTGACAGAGTGAGACTCTGTCTCAAAAATGAAATAAAATAAAAATTTTAGGAAATAATTAGGGAAATTTGAATTCTGACCAGGTATTTGATAATATTTAGGAATGACTGTTATTTTTCTTTAGGTCTGATAATGGTATGCAGTTATGTTTTTTAAAAAAGAGTCATTCTTTTTTTTTTTTTTGTAGAGACAAAGTCTCACTTTATTGCCCTGGGTAGAGTGCCGTGGCGTCACACTGCTCACAGCAACCTCCAGCTCTTGGGCCTAAGCGATTCTCTTGCCTCAGCCTCCCTAGTAGCTGGGACTACAGGCGCCCGCCACAGCGCATGGCTATTTTTTTGTTTTGCAGTTCTCGCCGAGGCCGGGCTTGAACCCGCCACCCTCGGTATATGGGGCCGGCGCCCTACTCGCTGAGCCACAGGAGCCGCCCTCTTTTTTTTTTTGGTAGAGACAGAGTCTCACTTTATCGCTCTCAGTAGAGTGCCGTAGCGTCACTCAGCTCACAGCAACCTCCAACTCTTAGGCGATTCTCCTGCCTCAGCCTCCCAAGTAGCTAGGACTACAGGTGCCCACCACAATACCTGGCTATTTTTCTGTTTCTGCAGTTTGGCCGAGGCTGGGTTTGAACCCGCCACCTTCAGTATATGGGGCCAGCGCCCTACTCGTTGAACCACAGGCACCACTCCAAGAGTCACTCTTTTTGAAGCATATATTCAAATATTTACACAGTCATGAGTTGTGTTTAAGATTTGCTTCAAGGTAATCCAGTGATGGTGGCAGAGGGGAGAGACAGTAGATGAAATGACATTGTTCTCGAGCTGCTTGTGCCGAAGCTGGGCAAGCACACGGGGCTTCGTTATACTAATCTCTCTGCTTGTGGACATGTTTGCAGTTTTTCATTATACAAAAAAAAAAAAAAAAAGTCTTAGTTGTTCTAATTAACTTTACTGCTTTGTTTTCTGCTTCACTGATTTGCACTTTGGTCTTTTAAAAATTCCTTCTCAAGCAGCGCCTGTGGTTCATTGAATAGGGCACTGGCCCCATATACCGAAGGTGGCAGGTTCAAACCCAGCCTCGGCCGAACTGCAAACAGAAAAATAGCCAGGCATTGTGGCGGGCACCTGTAGTCCCAGCTACTTGGGAGGCTGAGGCAAGAGAATGGCCTAAGCCCAGGAGCTGGAGGTTGCTGTGAGCTGTGTGATGCCACAGCACTCTACCCAGGGTGACAAAGTGAGACTCTGTCTCTACAAAAAAAAAAAAAAAAACCTTCTCTTTTCGCGTTATTTTACTGTACTTAATTCTAGGCCCTTTTTAGTACCTTTTCATGTATTTTTTAATTTTTCTTGTTTCTAAAAAATTGCATTTGAGCTATAAATACTCCGAAAACCACTCTGGCCATGTAGCACAGTTGTCATTTGTTAGCCTGTGATTCCTGTTTAGAACTGATTATATTTTATTTTATTTTTTACTTACTTTTTTAAGGAGTTTTTCTTTTCTCTCTCTCTCTCTCTTTTTTTTTTTTTTTTATGAGACAGAGTCTCAAGCTGTCCCCCTGGGTAGAGTGCCGTGGCGTCATAACTCACAGCAACCTCAGACTCCTGGGCTTAAGTGATTCTCTTGCCTCCGCCTCCCAAGCAGCTGAGACTACAGGCACCTGCCACAACGCCCGGCTAGTTTTTGGTTGTAGTTGTCATTGTTGTTTGGCAGGCCTGGGCTGGATTTGAACCTGCCAGCTTGTATGTGGCTGGTTCCCTAGCCGCTTGAGCTATAGGCGCCGACCAGGCTATTTGTTTTTGTTGCAGTTGTTATTGTTCTTTTAGCTGGCCTAGGCCAGGTTCAAACCCACGAGCTTCAGGTGTATGTGGTCAGCACCCTACTCACTGAGCTACGGACCTGCCCTCTCTTTTTTTTTTTTTTTGAGACAGAGTTTCACTGTGTCACCCTTGGTAGAGTACAGGGCACCACATCTCACAGCAACCTCCAACTCTTGGGCTTAAGCGATTCTCTTGCTTCAGCCTCCCTAGTAGCTAGGACTACATGAGTCCGCCACAACGCAGAGCTATTTTTTTGTTGCAGTTGTCATTATTGTTTGGCAGGCCCCAGGCCAGGTTCATACCCGCCATTCCTGGTGTATGTGGCCGGCACCCGAACTGCTGAGCTATGGGTGCTGAGCCTACTTATTTCTTTTTGAGATAGTCTCACTCTGTTGCCTTGGGTAGGGTGTCATTGCATCATCACAGCTCACAGCAACCTCAAACTCTTGAGCTTAAGCAATTCTCTTGCCTCAGCCTCCCCAGTAGCTGGGACGCCCAGCTAGTTTTCTATTTTTAGTAGAGACAGGGTCTTGCTCTTGCTCAGGCTGGTCCTCAGCTCACTTTACCCACCTCAGCCTCCCAGAGCACTAAGATTATCGGCATGAGCCACCATGGCAGGCAGAATTGCTTATATTTTGGTGACAGAGGGATAATCAAATTAACAAGAGAATTAGGACAATAAGTATCTGTAGCTAAGCTGGAGAATCGAGCAGAGGCAGTTTTTGGCCGGGGCTGGGTTTGAACCTGCCACCTCCGGCATATGGGGCTGGCGCCCTACCCCTTTGAGCCACAGGTGCCACCCAGCAGAAGCAGTTTTGACTTTGTGACTATTTTGTGGATAATTCTGCTGCCAGATCTTCTCAGATACTCAGAATCCAGCATTCCGGTTCCGAGGCAGGATTCTTTATTCTACTTCAGGTTGTCAGAGCCTTTGACTGAGAGAGGACCAAGATGAAACTGAAGGAAGGCTCGTTTCTGTGGTACCTCTATCTGGACAAGATATACTGCTTACTGTCTGTGAGGAACGTGAAGGCCTTGGTGGAATATTTTCACATGCTCGATGTGCACAGCAAGAACACCTTGAACGGTCAGTCCTCTCAGACATGTTTCCTCTGGGTCATTACCTGGTTTTAGCTGATGTGCCAGAAAATTTGCAGAGTCAGAAAGTATTTAATTAATACATACTTTATCATCCAGACGAAGCGCAGAGAGAACTTGCCAGCTGAGGGGAGAGATTGGCAACAGTTTGATAGAGAGGGGGAAAGTGCTGGCTCTGGGGTTAAATCCCGGCTCTCTGCAGTATTCCTTGGTGACTTGGAAAACATGTCATCATTGTCTTTAAGTCCCTTTTTTCTCCTCTAGAGCTCAGGCTTCTAATCATGGAGTCCATCTCATAGTTGGGGGAAAAAAGGTAATTTAATAAGATACCACAATTTTGGCAAATGCTTAGTGCAGTACCTGACGCATTGTGAGGACTTAATAAGTGTTTGTTGTTATTATTCTTGGGAGGCAGGCCCCACTCAGTCATTAACCCTCAGCTAGACGTGACTTCTTGTTTGTCAAATGGGAGGTTTGAATCCGATGAACTGTAAGATCCTTTCTAATTCTCAGTACTTGTGAATAACCGAAAAAATGTTGAAGCTCTCAGCCTTGGCTCTTAAGTCCAGAAATGAATAGGAGACCAGTTAAGTTCTTTAGAGGTCTGGTATAAATAAGGCATCTGTTTAGTCTGTTTTGTGTGGCTATGAGGAGTCCCTGACGCTGGGTAATTTATAAGGAAAAGGGGTTACTTGGCCCAGAGTTCTGCAGGCTGTAAAATAAACATGACACTGGCATTTGCTTCTGCTAAGGGCCTCAGGAAGCTTCTGCTCACAGGGGGAGCAGGCATCACGAGGGGAGAGGGAGGGCAGAGACAGAGGGAAGGGAGTTGCCAGGCTCCTTTTAACAATCAGTTCTTGCGGGAACTAATGGAGGAGAACTTGTTTGTTGCCTCAAGATCCTTTCCCATGACCCAAATACTTCCCACTAGGCCCCACCTCCAACCCTGGGGACCAAATTTCAACATGATATTTGGAGGGGACAAATACCCAAACTCTATCAGTACTTTGTCCATTCATTCGTTCATTGAGAGAGAGAAATGTCCTTTTTGAATAAGGGATTCCTGGTTCCTTTCATACAGATTTTTCAAAGTGCCCATTTAATCTTAAAACACAAACAACTAAAAGAGGACGCCTTCTTTGTCCCTTTACATATGGACTCACAGTACCAAATGTTCCCAATAACCTGCTCCAGATAAGGCAGCTTTAGGGACTCGAATTTAAATCAAAAGCTGAGCTTGAAACCCAGGGCTTGCTGACTTCAAAGCCCACAGTCTCTTAGTCTCACTGAAACGTTTGCTTAGAAGAGTCTCGTCTCCCCAGTAACTAACTCACTCCCGTGGGATACAACACCCGAGAGATAAAGTCATGTTTTCTGTCACCCAGGGACTGGATAGTGACCTAGAGGGTGAAGATGTGTCTTTAATATTTGTCCTCCTGGGGGAGGAGTCACTTAAGACCTTAGAGATTTGAGTGGCCCAGAGTCAGCTAGTTTCAAAACAGTCTCTAATAAGCAGCTAATAGGGCCCACACGGAAACGTTTCTCAAGGAGCCATCACTGTGTTGTTCCCAGGTGCTCACACCCAGTGAGATGTGGACAGGGAACATCATGAGGCTGTCAGAAGGCCCCAAATCATGACCCTGTGGCCACAAGTTCACTGTGCAGCTGGTTTCAGCTGTACCTCCAAATTACATAGATACGGTTTACATCTTCAGCCGCCTCATTTCTTGTGCTGGGGATAGCGTCTGTAATCAGTGGCAGGGGGCACACACACATATAGGCAAAGTTACACATGAAAATTCTTTATTACCCTCTGGGATTTGTACCGGCAGTCCTCGAGTTACAAACGTCAGGCTTACATACAACTCGCATTTACGAACAGGGGCTATCCCAGTAAGCTCCTCAGTTACAGATTCAGCTGATGGTGACTTGCGCTTCTGAACGGAAGCTATTGCAGGTGATGGGTAACCATAACTAGTCCAACTTACATACACATTCAACTTAAGAACAAACCTACAGAAGCTATCTCATCTGTAACCTGGGGACTGTCTGGATACACAACTGCAGACAGCACACGCCCCATGTCAATGCATCCCCATGTTTATTTCTTCCCACTTCTAGTCACTGAGACAAATGATTAGTGAGTGAAAAATCTTTTCTGTTCTTTAAGGAGTATTTGAAAGTATTTTTCTTTTGAATCTATATGACTAAATCTCCATTAACTAATGCTCAAAAGATAAGGCTTCCGCCGTTGAAAAAGCAAGGCTGTGGACAGACCCAGGTTTGAGTCCCAGCTTTATGCTCTGTGAGGCACAGCTTTGTCACTCAGCAGCAGTCATATCACCTAGCAGCTTAGTGAGATGTGGACCCCACACCCCGTGCCAGAGTTTCTGATCAGAATGTGGAGCTTTGCTCACTAGAGTTCCAGCTGTGCCCATACACGCTGATAGTTGGGGCTTATTACAGAAAGAGTGTGACGCCACTTTCCCTTGGGGGTTGGTCAGAGTTCAGTGAAACCTGGCATTTAAGTTTTGTTCCCTTCCTCCAATGGCCAAATGTATTTGCTTTATAACCATGAGGGACACTGAGACTTTTATAGAGGAAGAATGGTTTTTTACTTCTCCTTTTAATTAGCTTGAGAGAAAGGCCCAGGAAACATGTCAGCGTTTCTAAGGAAGAATCCTAGGAAAGAATCCTTGGCGCCTGTAGCTCAACAGACTAAGGTGCCAGCCACGTACACCTGAGCTGGCAGGTTCAAATCCAGCCCAGGCCCGCCAAACAACAATGATGGCTGCAACTAAAAAGTGGCCGGGTGTTGTGGCGGGCACCTGTAGTCCCAGCAACTTTGGTAGCGGAGGCAGGATCCTCACTTGAGCCTAGGAATTGGAGGTTGCTGTGAGCTGTGATGCCACAGCCCTCTATCCAGGGTGACAACTTGAGGCTCTGCCTCAAAAAAAAAAAAAAAAAAAAAAAAAAGAATCCTAGGTCCCCAGTGAGAATTAAGTTTTCCCTTCCATACATGAGGAACACTTTGTGGCAGTGTTGTACGTCACCTTTGATGACGGCTATGTGCACAGCCATCTGCCCTGCATAGTGTTGTGGGGGGGGGGGAAGGTGTGGGTGGGGTAGGGGGGGAGGGAGGTGAGGGTGTTGGGAACCGAGCACCATCCACTGTCTCACTCGCTGCCACTTCAGGCACAGTCCTTTTCCACATACCTAAAGAACAATTAAATTTGAGGAATTGTGAAAGGTGTAGTGACAAAGCCAGAAACAAAATAGTGTTATTCTTCCCAGGTCAACAAGCATCCATTACTATGTTTATATGGCTGCTGCTTGTTTAGCATTTCAGAACTGTTGGGGTATCATCCATCCTCTTGCCTCCCCACCTTAACAGATGTGCTGTTCTATCACTTCCTTCATCATGTGACTGACCTGAAAAAACCACAGATCAAGATTGTGTTTGACATGCTGGACTGGAATGCTGTGGGCGAGATTGGCTTTGACCAGTTCTACATGTTGGTGTGCATACTGCTGGCCCACCAGGCAAGGAGCAAGCCGGGGCCAGGGTGCAGGTGCAGCTCGGCCACTGCCATCCTCTTACAAAAGGAACACTAAATTAGGAACGCATCCGAATTTTTCTTCCTTTCATGAAAAACAAGAAGAAAGAAATGGGAGGAGAAAATGAATTTTGATCCCCAAATGGTCCATCCATAATCTGGAAGTTTCCCACAGTCTCTCCCCACTGCTGGTTCTGCTGCCTGTTATAAAGAACAGATCTTACCCTATCAGGGCCCTTCTTGGCATGCCCTTCCTCCCCTGATCTATTGGCAATCTTCAAAGAAATGTAATCTTATTCTTGTTAAGTGCTTCGCTACCTCCATGATTCCTTTGCTCAGAGGGGGGTGAATGATGGGCAACATTCTTATTTTTTAAAATTTTTATTTTTTTAATGTATTTATTTATTTATAGATAGAATCTCTTTCTATTGCCCTGGGTGGAGTGCTGTGGTGTCATCAACCTCAGTCTCTGGGGCTCAGGCGATTCTTTTGCCTCGGCCTTCTGAGTAGCTGGGATTGTCAGCACCCACCACAACACCTGGCTAGTTTTTCTGGTTTTAGTAGAGGCAGGGTCTCCTTCTTGCTCAGGCTGGTCTTGAACTCTTGAGCTCAAGAGATCCTCCCACCTCAGCCTCTCAAAGAGCTAGAATGACGGGTGTGAGCCACTGCACTCTGTCTAAGCAATGCTCTTCCTGAGTCCCCTCCTTACCATATGCACACTTCTAGCATGTATGCATTCACCCATTCCCCATTCTGTGAGGAAGGGAGGTCATTGTTTTATCACCATTGCCACGTGGGCACAAGATTTTCACTGAATGTATGGAAATGCATCAGAGCCACTAGAGTTTTGTCTGGCAGGGGCAGTTACTGCTGGGGACCTATGCTCCCTTCGAACACAGAAACTGAAGGGGAACTATGTACTGATGACAGAATCCTTTCATCCCCGAGGTCCTGTGATACTGACTTTTGCTTTTAGGGAATGGCTGGTGAAGATATGAGTCTTGAAACAAGCTTAGAAAACAGCAGCAATAACATTGTTCTTTGTCTTACCTATTTCTCTCAAAATAGAACCATTTGGAAGGGCAGTTTATCTATCGCCATTCTCGGCCTGTTTTTGACCTGCTTGACCTGGATGGGGAACTGAGAATTGGTGAAGCCAGATTTCAAACATTCAGATTTCTCTTCAATATTAAGAGACATGATCTCAGAGAGCTCTTCCATGACTTTGACATCACAGGTGACCGTGTAAGTGCAGATCCCAAAAGTGTGGCATGGCAACCTCGTCCCTGAAGCAGACCCTAATGTGACTCTGGGTGAGGGAGAGGGTGGGAAAACCTATTTGGCTAAGTGTATGCATGGCACCAGGATCAGAAAAAAGCTGGAGACTACGGCCCCTTGAAGAGAGAGGCTTGACCAAGTGCCACATCACATAATATAAATACCAAATTATAGTTTAGAGGACTCAAAATATGGTGGTGACTAGTGTTTGGGGAAGATTTATATAGTTTTGAATATGTAGAAATTTTATGATGAATATGTAGAAATGAATGAATGAATGAATTTATGAATATGTGGGCGGCTCCTGTGGCTCAGCGAGTAGGGCGCCGGCCCCATATATCGAAGGTGGCGGGTTCAAGCCCGGCCTCGGCCGAACTGCAAAACAAAAAAATAGCCGGGCGCTGTGGCGGGCGCCTGTAGTCCCAGCTACTCGGGAGGCTGAGGCAAGAAAATTGCTTAAGCCCAGGAGCTGGAGGTTGCTGTGAGCAGTGTGACGCCACGGCACTCTACCCAGGGCGATAAAGTGAGACTCTGTCTCTACAAAAAAAAAAATACTGGAATAAAATAAATGTCTATTTTAGTATATTCAACTCTACATATGTTTTATGTTATATATATAAGATAATCAATGAAATTATTCTCAGAAGTGCTGAAGTATAGAGGAGTTATTATTTAATTGATAGACCTTAAAAGTTTTTTTTTATTAGTTCAGAATGATATGAAGATACAAATGCTTAGGTTACATTATTTTCATTGTAGAGGTAAAGTTCAATTTGTAGTTGAGCCCTTCACCCAGGTAGTGTGCTGTATACCCACACATTGTGCCCATTAGATGATACTTGCCAATTACCCACCTTCCTTCTCTTTCCTCTCTCCCTTCTCCCTCCTCCTCCTCACAAGAATATTCTTGTGTTTTTCTTTCCTGTGGGCATGTAGCTGTATATATATTAGTTACTTAAAAATTTTAATCAGAGGATGCTATTACACATAATGAATCTTTAAATTAGAATTGTCGGAAAAATTTCTTATATAACAATCATTATGATTTGAGTCCTTAAGCCCAATGTTAAAGCATTTAACATTCTAGTAAGGAAAACATATAAACTTGGAATAACTGAGCAAATAAGATTTTAAGCCACCTTTAAAGGCAACTACTAATTTTGCAGCTATTTTGCTTCCCAGATTTTAGTCTTGAAAATAAAACAGGAAGATTATTAACTTTTTTTGTTGTTAAATTTGTACCTGGCATGCTTGGCATCCATTAAAACAAATCTAAAATTATTATAAATTAGAAAGCATTTTAAACTTTATCTTTAAGGAATGGCAAATATTATGAAATAGTTTCTTTCTTATCAATAACTTGTAGGAAATTAGGGACATCCTAAGAGGTGGAGCAAGAAGCCAGTCTAGAGACATTTTCTTTGCAGCTGCTGGTGATGGAATGAGAGAGAAAGGACTCCAGCCACTGCTGTCTGGCTGAGGTGCCCTGCCAGAGACATCAATTCAGGGTAGTAAGGAGGCAGCAGGAGATTCCAGGAGCCAACAAAGGTTAGGAACAATGGAGAACTGGCAGAGAAGTCAAATGCTTTTGAGAAGGCAGGGACCAGCTTGTTGTTTGGTGGGTTTCAAACAATAAGGCCAGTTTGGGAATTGTTTTGGTCCCAGATACTTATCAGAGCTACCATGGGACAACTTGGATGAGCAAGTGATCTTAAACAGTGCCCGATGCTTGGACTGAACCACCAGGAGGAGTGGAGCTCTCATCCTTCAGCCACTGGCACGGCACCACCATTGTGTGCCCTGGAGGAACAGCCTGAAGAGTCCTGCCAGGCTCGTTCTGGCATACCTGCTGATCTGGGCAGCCACCTTTGGAGAGATTTGTGTGAAACTTGCTTTTCTGGGAAACCCACTTTGTGGGCAAGGGACACTGCTTGGAAAGGTCAAGGTGTTTCTCTTAAGTAGGCTGTCTGTGACTAGAGTTTCAGGTTCCCAACCCTGAGGGGATTTAGGGCAAATAAATCAGGAAGTTAGGACCAGGTCACCTCAGCAACTAGTGTCTTACAGCCACCATCTTTTATAGCCGTATTAGCATCATAATTAGCATCTCCTAATGCTAGAACTTCACCTGTTGTTCAGGATATATATTGCAAAATACATATATATTTTCCTTTTTAAAAAATTTTTTACCCTTAGGATTTTTTTTGGCTGTTTTGTTTTTGTATTTTTAATTTTTCCTTATTTCTTTCTTTAATCCTCCATTTTTGCTATAGTTTCTCTGCTCCTTTTATTCTTTTTTTTTTTTTTTTTTTTCAGTTCCAGGTCAGGCCTGGGTTTGAACCAACACCTCTGGCATACGGGATATGGGGCTGGCACCCTATTCCTTTGAGCCACAGGTGCTGCCCCTCCTTTTATTCATTTTTTTTTTTAATTTTTTTCCTTAGGGTTTTTAAAATTAAATTTAAATAATTAATTTAATTAATTTATTTATTTTGAGACAGACTTTCAGTCATCCTGGGACTGAGTGCTGTAGCATCATAGCTCACAGGAAACTCAAATTCTTGGTCTCAAGTGATTCTCTTTCCTCAGCCTCCAGAGTAGCTGGGACTACAGGCATCCACCACAATGACTGGATATTTATAGACACAGGGTCTCAGTCTTGCTTAGGCTGGTGTTGAAACTCTGAGTTCAAGTGATCTGCCTGACTAGACCTCTCAGAGTGCTAGGATTATAGCATGAGCCAATGCACCTGGCCTTCCTTAGGGTTTTTCTTTTTTGTTTGTTTTGTTGTGTTACACTTTCATTTTTTCATTTTTGCTTTCTTCAAAAATAAGGGCTCCATTTTTTGCTATGTTTATACCCCCTTTAGTCCTTTCTTTTCCATTTCTTTCTGTTTATCTCTCTTTTGTAAAGACTTTTCTACTATTATCTTTCTTATATACATTTCTCAGACAAGAAGTAAAACATAACCCTTTTTTAGATGTTAAACAATTTTATTTTCAATATTCTTTATATACATTTATTATGATTTTTTTCTTTTTTCTGATCTATTTTATTCTTTGTCAATCTGTATTTCATTCATGGAACAGAATCTCACTCTGAAGCCTTAGCTGACAGGCCATAGCATTGGCTGGCTCAAGGAGACCTTGCTCCCCTCGTCTAAGGTATCCTTCTAGCTTTGGACTTCAGAAGGTTGCTGTTGGTAGGTTCCCCTGCAACATACTGCTGGGATTTTTTTTCTCTATTTGGTGGAAGTGGTGTTTTGTTTTTGCTCAGATTGCTAAGGAGCTCTTTCCCTCAAGGGACCCACTTCTCCCAGCCCCACAGATGCTGGGAATTGCAGGTATGGGTCAAAACACCCTGCTGAGCACCATCATTATTCCCATTGCTCTCTTTCTGTTCTTCTCTTCTTTTTGTCAACCTTTTTTTTAACCCCCTGTCCTTTTTAATTTTTGTTTCTCTTTTTCTTTCTCTTCTCCTTTCTTGCCCTTCACTTTACCTTTTGGCCTTATATCAAAAGGACATTTGAACATCTGAACATGAAGACAAAGTAATTTAAAGAGAAGGAGGAAGTGAAAGGAAAAAGTAGGGGAATCCACATTAAAATACCAACATCATACTCTGAAGAACTAGAATAAATAGTGCTTTGTTACATATGGAACCAGAAAAAAACCTGTATAGCCAATGGTATTCTTAATAAAAATCAAGCCACAGACATCACTCGACCAGTCTTCAGGTTATATATTACAAGTCCACTGTAATCAAAACAGCATAGTTTTAGCTCAAAAAAATAGAGAGAGAAATAGACATATGGACCTGTATAGGAAGCTAAGAGATGAAACCTGTCTCTAGTTTCCATCTGATCTTTGATAAACCAAAAGAAAGCATACAGTGGACAAAAGAATCCCTTTTCAACAAATGGTGCTAGGAGAACTGAATAACCCCATGTAAAAGACTGAAACTGGACCTGCACCATTCACCACTGACAAAAATTGAGCCAAAATGGATAAAAGATTTAAATCTAATACAGGAAGTGATAAAAATCTTAGAAGAAAGTGTGAGAAAAACTTGATGATATTAAACAGGGGAAAGATTTTATGAAGAAGACTTTAGTGGCAATTGCAACAACAACAAAAATAAACAAACGAGACTTAATTAAACAGAAAAGCTCTTGCACAGCTAAGGATACAACAACTAAAGCAAATAGACAACCTTCAGAGTGGGACAACATATTTGGATGGCATTAATCTGACAAAGGGTTAATACCTAGGATCTACAGAGAATTCAAATTAATCAACAAAAAAAGAGCAAACATTCTGGTAAAACTGGGCAAGAGATATGAACAGAAACTTCTCTGAGGAAGACATACATTATCATACTTTTCATTATCAGAAAAAACACACTGAGAGATCACCTAACCCTAGTGAGAATAGCCAACATCATAAAGTCTCAAAACTGCAGATGCTGGTGTGGATTCAGAGAGAGGGGAACATTTTTACACTATTGGTGGGACTATAAGGTAATATAGCCTCTTTGGAAAGAAGAATGAAGAATCCTCAAAGAACTCAAATTAGACCTCCTATTTAATCCTGCATTTATGTTACTATGCATTTAACCAGAAGGAAAAAATTCATTTTATCATAAGGACATTTTCACTAGACAGTTTATCATACTTAATTTACAATTGTCAAAATGTGGAAACAACCTAAATGCTCACCAAACCTGAAATAGATTAAAAGCTGTGGTATATGTATACTATGGAATCCTATTCAGCTTTAGAAAAGACAGACTTTACAATTTTTGGTATTAACCTGGATTGAGTTGGAACACAGTCTTCTTAGTAAAGCATCAAAACAATGAAGGAGGAAGAATTCAAGGTTCTCAATTCTAATATGAAGCCAGTATATGAGCTGATACATGCCCACATAAAAGAAAATCTCAAATCAATACAAGGTAGGCAGAAGGGGAACTGGAAAGGGGGAAGAGGGGTGGATTAAGGGAGATG
>CAUYON010023583.1:0-20738 GCA_963573935.1 Arctocebus calabarensis
CTGGACATTGCCCATCTCATTAGCCAAAAGCAGGCCCATAGTTCCCATTGAAATACTGGTAAGTTTGTTGATTTAACTTTATTTGTTCTTCATTTTAAATATTGTATTTGTTCCCATTTTGTTTTTTTACTTCAAAATAAGGTATGTGCAGTGTGCATAGGAATTTGTTCATAGTTGTTTTCTTTTAAACTATAGTCCAGCCTGCCAACGGTCTGAGGGACAGTGAACTGGCCCGCTGTTTAAAAAGTTTGAGGACCCCTGTACTAGATCATTAACAACTCAGAAAGAACTGAAAAAGAAAAGAGGTCATGGCCATCTGTAGGCCTAAAATAAAATCCATCCACAAATCCACACTGATGGATTTCCAACTACTTCTTACAGCAGGGACCTCAAAAGACTCTTGTCCAACTAGCCTAAGCAAGAGGGAGACCCCCCATCTCTACAAAAAATTTAAAAAATTAGCTGGGCATTGCGGCAGGCACCTGTCGTCCCAGCTACATGGAAGGCTGAGGCAGGAGGATCACTTGAGCCCAGGATTTGAGGTTGCTGTGAGCTGTAATGACATGGCACTCTAGCCAGAGTGACAGTGCAAGACTTTGTCTCAAAAAAAAAAAAAAAAGACTCTTGTCCAGAACTGAACAACCCACTGCCACACAAAGCTGCTGCATCTTAGCTGAGAATGTCCATTTCCACTAAGCAGAACCATCTTTGGTTTCCTCCTTGTCTTCCAAAACTAATAGCTAATGGCTGTTGATTCTACTTCTCAGTAGCTCCCAACTCCACTCATTCCTTTATTCCCATGGCCTCAGCCTCGGCCAATGGTGCTCTTCACTATTATGTGAACTGTTGCTGCCTTGCTGACTTCTCTGACACTAGTCTATTTCTCTGTTCTGGTCACCCTGTCACATGACTGTAAATGTCACTGTCCTCCAAATCAAGCTCCACTGTCTCCCAACATTCTAAAACAAACTGTCTTAGTTCCCTGTTGCTTACAGAATTAAGCCTATTTCTGCCACGGCATTTGAAGTATTTTGGAATATGACATCAACATAGAGCCTGTACTTCATCTCTAGTTGCACTTCCCCAAACATCACCCAACTCCATGCTCAAACACACAGTATTTATAATTCCTCTCTTGTGTTTTACAACATATAAACACACGTTCCATCTACCTAGAATGCCCTGTGTCCTGGTGAATTCCTTCCTATTCATCCTTTAAGACTCAGATAAACTATCACTTTCTCCTTCATACTTCCCGGATACCCCCATGGCAAAGTAACATCTCCCTTCTCTGGCCTCTCATAGCTTTCTATAAACACTTCCACTTCAGCCTTGGCTCAAGTTATTCCATAGGGTAATTATTTATTTGCATACCTGTCTCCCTTGCTGTCTGACTCGATTTGTTATTAAATAAATCAATGATGGAGTGGCTCAGTGCCTTCTCATTGCAATCATTTCATTTATTGGAGGCTTGGCACAGCCACGATATCTAGGAGTGGTATTCAAAATATTTAACAACTATATGGCTTGGGCATTAACCAATCAAATGGATTTGGATTCCTGGCTGGGCCGGTGTGTCCCAATCAAAGTTCAACCCTGGCCTAATCCCAACAGTCAGGATTTCAGTGAAGAGTATTCCATATCTGATTCAATCTTTAAAACCTGCTCAGGTTTCAAGCTGATTTGGTCGGCTAGGGCCTGAGGCTTTGGGTACTGTTTGTTAAATCCTTCAGAATCCAAGAAATTGCCCTGAATGTAGATAACAGGTTTTTAAAAAGTTACTATCATAATTATTTTTAGAAAGACTGAAGCCAAGGAGGTGAACAGCAGCTAACTGTGAGATTGCTTTGTTGCGACAGGGCTTCAACACACACACAAACTTATATCCCTAAAAAAAGTCTTTTCATTGTCTCTGCAGTCATAGTATAGCCACACAAAGCGGGCTTTCATTTATGGCTCTCTCTTCCTGGGAAGCCAGGCCTGAGAGTAAAAGATATCTTAATGTTCTCTTTCAAGACTGCTGAGATTTAGAAACGAAGATTGGTAGGATGCGACAATATCAGCCTTTCTTTCACTCCCCTCCTGCCCTTTCTCTTACCTCCTACTTGCCTTTTTAAAAAACGATTTCAAACATCTCCTATTTTACTTAGCTACCTGGAAATGTGTTCAAAATAAATAGCAGTGGGAAAAAAACTCAACTCTGAAGAGAAAGACTGGATTCGGGGCTATGTGATCCATGTTCATGGATTTAAGTTTTAATCCGACAATGCCCATTTGAAAGCTGTAGCTCTGGCCACCCATTCAAACATTTCCCAGTGCAGTTTAGCAACTTATTAATTGATATAATTAATATAATTATAATAACCTGGACCAGGTTCGGCACAGGGGGGTTGACTCTAGGTTCAATGTTGGAACATTTTAGGGCTGCACTGTCCACTGTCAAAGCCACTAGTCACGTGGCTATTTATATTTAAATTCTAATTAAGTAACATTAAAAATTCATTTCTTCGAGCTCACTAACCGCATTTCCAGTGCTCACTAGCAGCATAGATATAGAACATTTCCATCACCACAGGAAGTTCTATTGGGCAGCATTATCAGTGATTTAAATTTGTGTGGCCAAGGGATGGGGCAAGAGGTGAGAAGGAGTCGTGCTAGGAAACAGACAATTCCTAACCAGAGGGAGAAACAGAAATGTCTAGAACATTTCTTCTTCCTTCTCTTCTCCTGTTTTTCTACTTATTTTCCTATCCCTAATTCTCCCCTTCCTTATCTTTATGGATGGGAGAATCTGACCAGGATATATACTAGAATCGGACCAGGGGCTGGGGGTTGGGCCTTTTGGTTCACTGCTGCATCCTGGCAGTGCTTAAGAGCAGGTACTAGGTAAATGCCCATGGCTGAGTAACCCCAGTGGGGTTGGGTGACTCCACTCTCCTCCTATCAGGTAGGAAACTAAAACATCCTCCACCTCCCTGCTTGGCTGCTGGGAAGCTGTTATCTGCATCCACTGAATGCACCAGGGACCACCAAAGACACTCTCAAATGGCCTCAACCTTCAATTCCTCAAAATTGGACAAAATCTTGTTTTTATTATGCATCTCAGAGGGGCAACTTACCCCAGCAGTTGAAAACTTAGGTGCAGAACGAGACTTCCTGGGTGCAAACCCTGTCTCTGCCACTTACAATCTATATGGCAGAGGGTAGGTCATTTAACCTGCTCTGTGCCTCATGTTTAAAATGAGGATAATAAAGAATAGTTCCTACCTCCTGGTGGTGTTGTTTGCATGTTAATACGCACGAAGCTCTTGGAAGGGTTCCAGGCTCGTAATAAGTGCTCAATAAATGTTGGCTACTGCACTCCTCCTACCAAGCCTGGCTGCTAAATGCGGACTCCCAGTGTGAGTTGTTGCCAGCAGGCCGACGGACTGCAGCAGAAGGGAGCACGCTCAGTAAAAAGAAACACAGAAAATATGCTCCAGCCATCTGAACCGTGTACGTTAGGCAGCTTCTGGGGGTGGGAGGTATTTGAGAGATTTAAAAGCAGTATGAACCACCCCATAAATAGGAAACATAAAACTTTTAGAAAAACTAGGAATGGAAATCCTTTTGAGCCCCTGTAACTGGTCACTTTGTTCAAGGACAATAAATCAACAGGGTCATTTTTAATGGAAATGGGCTCCAGAGAAACCACTCCCTGCAAACTGATCTGGGAAGGACCAGACCAGCATGGGTGAGGAAGCTTGGCAGAAGGACAACACTTCACATCAGCCCCGCAAGTGTGGGGAGCACGCCCTGCCTCCGCGACTCGCATGTCTCCCAGGGGCCTCCTTTGGTTCGAAAAAACACTCCAATTCGTGAGTCTACCATAGGCCATCACTGGTGCGATCTACTCAGAAGAAACTTGGCCAGGAGCCATCATGGCCAGCAGGGCAAGCTTCAGGCATCTCTTCACTGTGGGGGTCTTTACAAGGTCTCACATACTGTCCAGGGCCTCGTGTCTGGACCCCAAGTGGCAGCTCCGGTGCAAACACACAAGATGCATATCAGAGAGTGTGGAGTTCATCCTGGACCCACAAGAGAACTGTTTCTTGTAAACAACTGTACTTTCCCACAGCCCCGTTAGGGATGTGCCAGTACCAAGAGTTTCACACTCAGAGCTAAGCCCAAAGCTATGGCTTCTCAACAGGTGTTTAGATTCATTTATAATCCTGTAGCAATTTAACAATTGGGTCATTTCTACTATAAGCAATATTGCCTGGTAACTCAGCTGACATTCCACCTTCACCATGTTTCCAGGGCAACAAAGCTGGAACGTTAACACAAGGAGAGATATCCACAGGGAAGGGGCCCACCATGACAAACTCTTTTACAGATGGAAGCCTGCCTGTCCCTGTTGATTGGACGCAGCGCCAGGATGGAACACAGGGAAGCTGGACCTTGACCTATACCCGAGGGATATGGTGAAGAGGAATAGTGCTTCCTTGCCAATGAATGCTTAGGGTTGGGGACAGCTAATTCTCTAAGACTTGGGCAAGAGACCTTTAAGACCCCATACTAAAGGGGCTGAGATGGCTGATCCATGGTGGCAGCATCATGGTTCATAGCACCAGGGAAAATATTATGAGCCCCCAAAGAAAGAGATGGAAATATAACCAAGGTACTCACTGACCTGCAGTTAAGGGTCTTAGGACTTGCTCTTTACCTAGTTTCTGGATTAGCATTTGTGTGGAAGATGTACTTCTTCCAATCCTGGTACAGCACCCTCATCATTTTTGTTCCAATAAGGTCCATGTACATCTGAGGGTGCAAGCATATACAATTCCTGGTAAGTAAGCCGTTTTCTCTCTCAAGACTGCACATCAAACTGGGACTGAGAGTAAAGTTAGCTGTAGCCTTAAATCTGCTCTGATTTATATTTAAAAGTAAATCACTCACAAATACCTGTCATGAACAATAAAGTACTGAGGCACAGTTTGCAACTGACAAGCTGATTTGTCAGGACTCAAATCTGAAAACTGAAGCCCTTTTATAGGAGCAGAGGAGGCTATCCCCTGTGCTGTCCTCAAAACCCACCTCGGAATGTAACCAGACACGCCTTCATCTTTCTCAAGTCAAACTGGAAGGTACCAGGCACCTCCTGGCCCAACCTGCATTGTTCTTGAGTATTTTATCTGGGTGCAGCTACAGTTCCCGGACAACCAAGGTGAGCTTGCTCTAACTTACTTTTACCCGACCTGGTCATTTAATCTAGTGTGAGGGACCCCAAATTAGCAGAATGCATTTTTCATTTTCCCATGACCTGGGCAGAAGGATAATCAGGTTCAGCAAGAGGTTGGCTTACTCAAGCTTAGAGAAAGCATTCATTTATTCATGCATTCATTCAATTCACTCAATGATCAAGTATCAACTACCTATGCATGCTACATGTTGGTGAGGAGGACTCCAAAGAGTCCTCATGGAGTTCTTAGCCTCAAGACCTTAATTATTCAGATAACTAGTCACTCTTAGTCACTAACTCCTCCCCTTCTTCCTACTGAATGGTCCCAGTAATTTTTTACGGCAGGAGGCATGATCTGCCTGCCCTGGAAAGGATCACCCTTGCAGGAAGTTACTTTCTTAAACAGCATCTTCCAAAATGTGTTTCATGGAACCCAATTCCCAAATGTGGTAACAGAGTTCTATGGCCCAATGAGTTAAGAGTCCTCTTTGAGAGAGTTATACTTTCGGATATTAAAGGTTTTGACAGGTTCTGCAGAAGAGAATTCCATTTTTTTTAATCATCCAGTTTTCTCAAATTTTTTCGACCCCAAAAAATGTGCGGGCACGCATGTGTGTGTGTATGTATAACCTATTAATATCCTGAGAAACCCATGTAGTTTGGGAAATAATTTATTAATACAATACAATGCACCCTTCACTTGATATAAATAACCCATAATAACATATATTTGTGCTATATAAATATATGTAGTTACTGATATATTTTAATACTATTATTAAAGATAACACAACACAAATATTGTTTAAGTGACGTTCTTAAGGTCCCAGAGTAGCATGATAGGAGATAATAGATTATCAAAGAGGCAAATTTGTAGCTCTCGAGGAGTCTATAGTCTTATTTTCAATGACTCTGAGAGGTCATCGAAATCACATCAATATCTCTTGGACTATGTGTCCCAGGGGTTATTGTATGTGCAAAGAATGTTTCAGCAGCTTATTAAAATATGCGTCCCTGTCTTACCACCACTCTAGCTTTGGGTGCCTAGCAGAGTTACAGCTAAAGAGACTTAATAACTTGGCTGTGGAAGCAGTAACATTAGGGTGGTGTTGAGCCATGGTGTGAAGTCACAGAAATAGCTTTTAGCACTTATAAGTGTATTTTATTATATTCTTTCTCTGAACCATTAATGAGAATGTGAATGAGTGAATAAATGTCTAACTAGGTAATAGGTCTGACAGGCATCAGTGAGAAACTGTGGACTCCGGAAAGAGAAAAAAAGAATGCAAATTCCTTTTGTTCTACGTTCTGAGTTCTGAAATATCTTGGAGAGAAGTTTGAAATGGTTACAAGAATCAATTCCATATCCCCAAATGAAGCCAGTATGTTTTGTCTGAGACTGTACTGGCTCTTGGCTGACATATTTCTTAAATCCTACTCTTCAGAAAGAGGGAAAGTAGTTTATCTTGACTTAAGCTCCCAAGCCTGAAGTCACTGTTGGTAAATTCCAAAAAAAGACTGCAAATAATTGTGCAAATGTACATAAAAATGGAAAAATAAACATTTAACAAATTTGTCGTGTTAATAGTAGTTTGGTTGTTGACAAGTAGTCTCATGGTCTAAGAGGTACGATTATGATGCTAAAGAATTGTAATTGTGCCCCCTAAATGTACACAATTCTTATTTGTCAGTGAAAAAAATTTAAATCCAAAAAGAAATTATGAAGAATTTTCTTCTGACTTTGAAGTTTTCTCTTTCCCTAAACCAGTATTTTTCAACCTTTTCTTAATCTCATGGCACACTCGAACTTAAACTTACAGGGCACACTTAAATTATGTTGATAAAAAAAAAAAAGGAGCAAAAAAAGAATATACGTACTGTACTTTGAACTTCTTTCAAAAATAATTTAATTAATGATCTTTAAAAGTTTTCACAGCACCAGTGTGCTGGGGCACACCGGTTGAGAATCACTGCCCTAAACACTGTTCTCAGAGGAAAAAAAAAAAAAATGTCAACATAGCAGGAAACTTTTAACATCCATGCTAAGCTCCTCCATACTGTTTACCATGCAAGGCCATGGACATGTGGCGAGAATATTTTCCCTCTCCATCTCCAGCAAATACATTACCTTTTTCTAGTGGTATCTCACTGGTCCCTTCTGAATTCCAGGTTACAACCCAGTTGAGTAATCTCTTTTATTCCTCAGAAGACACCCAGTTTCTAAAGCATGGGAGGAGGTATCTTCAATTACTACCAGAGAGACCCACGTGAAGGAAGGGGGGACTCTCCACCTTTTTCTTTTCTCTCTCTCTCTTTTTTTTTTTTTTTTTGTAGAGACAGAGTCTCTCTTTATCGCCCTCGGTAGAGTGCCGTGGCATCACAGCTCACAGCAACCTCCAACTCCTGGGCTTAGGCGATTCTCTTGCCTCAGCCTGCCAAGCAGTTGGGACCACAGGCGCCCGCCACAATGCTCAGCTATTTTTCTGTTTTTGCAGTTCGGCGAGGCTGGGTTTGAACCCGCCACCTTCGGTATAGGGAGCGGGCGCCCTACTCGCTGAGCCGCAGGCGCCGCCTGACCCGTCATCTTTTCCTTGCCTTACTTGTTCTAAGCATTCAGGATGCTTTCCTGGGAAGATTCTGAAATGATTTTTTAGATTATCCCCGCGTGCACCAAGGAAATGCACTTGACCTTTGGAAAGTCTCAGGGGTTTGCTTCTCTGGCGGGTGCGTACGTGTGCGTGTGCGTGCGCGGGCACGCGCGTGTGCGTGCACGTGACCGCTTTCCATGCCTGATCTCGCCGATGCTATTCTTTAGGAATTCTAGATTGTATTATTTGGAAGGAGGAACTGTATTCGCTGGTCTAGGCAACAGGTCCAAGCTCCACAGGCAGACTTCGGTTCTGATCTTTTCTGCCTGGCATGCACTGACACCTCACATTTCTATGTTAAAGGCCCGCATATAAGAGAATCTGATGCCAAGTGATTTTCAAGGTGAAATAACAGTAGTTAGGGACTTCATCTGGATTTTTTAATAAGCTTTGTGACTTTAGACAGTGGATTAGTGCCTCCGGGTTTATATATCCTTTTATGGAGAAGAAGCTGGTCTCTCTCACAGTGCTTCCTGCAATACGGAGGGTAAGATCAACTAAAGCACCAGCTAACAGGGAGCTCTTAAAAAGACAAGCAGTTGTGTTCCTCTCAGCCGAAATGTTTCTCTAAATTATCGTTTGGAGACTGTGCTCCTTAAGCCACTTAAAAATCTACGTGAGACTGCTGGTATCCAAAAGAATCTCAATGAATTTTCAAGCAAAATTTCCTAAGATACTGCAGGAACAGCTTTTAAAGCTCTAGACATAATGTTCTCCTTCATCATCCAATAATTATGTAATTTTTTAAAAGGACAACAGCTCCTTTCCTTCATCAAATTCATTTTCTTGATTTAAGATGCCCATTATAAATAATTCTGCCACGCCCCAAATCTTCGAGTGTTTTCCTTCCGTGTTTAGTCTTTACTTTGATAACAAAATGATGTGCATTTTCTGGCCTGTAATTGGCAAGATTGTGCTTTACCTCCTATGAATGACAAATGCTCTACAGAGTCACCTCTTTGCTTGACAATCGTCCTGCTTCTCCATGATTTTTCAAAACATAATTGGCAGGAGACAGGGTATCCATTTCTCTACCTCACCCAGATATTCATCCATCAGATCTGCTAAATCTACAAGTTTGGGTTTTCCAAGCTGCTTTTAAAAAATGAATTCCATACCCTCCTCTCTTTCATGACCTGCCACCACCATCCCCGCCAATGCCACCCCCTTTATGGTTTCACCACTTCTTAATTAGTTCCAATGCTAGCGCCTGTAATGGCTTTGGCTTTCCAGCTGTTTCCGTGAGAATTTGTCAGTGACCTACTTTCTCTCTAGTTGCTTTACGCTTCCTTGTACCCCGAAACCAGTCTGACAAATTGCTTGGTTTAGAGTCCCTTTATATTTGTTCCTGGAGGTTTGATCTTGGCATTTGTTATTATATGACTGGCACCTTGCCTTGGGGTCTATCATGCCAGATAATAGTACCAGAGTGAAAAAGCTAGCAAGCTCCCCTCATATTCTCATTCTTTCTCTTCTTTCTTTCCCCCTCCCTCTCTTCCTTCTCTCTTCCCCTCTTTTCTCCTACCTCCCTCTCCTCCCTTCTTCCTTCCCCCCTTCCCCCTCAATATCCACTGAATTAACTCTCTCTAAATTCCTCCTCTCCATGAATAGAGCCTGACAATACCAGACAGCTGAGATCTACTGGAAAATACTAAAAATAATTGCCTTTTGTTAGTAAAGTCAGATTTGGGGCTGCTGTTCCCTCCCAGGAATTTGTAGAGTTTCCTGCAGGGATTCAGAGGTCTGTACCCAAGTGAATTTTTTAGAATGCAAAGGGCTATTTCAGTAAACATGCCACTAAGTTGATGATGTCGTCTTAAATTAATGTGTATTATCTCTTGTCCCATTTAGCTCTGGCTGATACTTTTCTGGAATTTGCCATTGGAATATTTTAAACACTGATCTCTTCCTGCTGCCCTCCACACCCTGTCTGATGTTAAATTTCCTTCTGAGATGCCAAAGGGTCCAAGATCCCCAACCCTGTCTCAAGTTCCTTACCCCTGGGGGCCAGCAACATCATTTAAGTTTTCTAGTGTAACCTCTTTTATCCAAGGTCTTGGGAAACCTAACTCAAGAGTCATTGTCTTTAGAACTGTGGTATTGACAGGCTGCCTTTTTATCCATGTACCTTTACATTATTAAAAATAAGATCTAAATGAGTCTTAGTACAAGCTGGCTAGCCCAGATAATGATATACCCTCTGGACTTAAAATATAACAGATATCATTTCCTGGGTTTGCCTTCCTGTGTCTAGAATACAGGTTATCAGGCTTTAGAATATATTAAAATCACCTAAAGTCTCTTGTTCAAAAGACACATTCTAGGCCAGTGGTTCTCAACCTGTGGATTGCAACCCGTTTTTGACAATGAAAATACATTGCGGGATTAAGAAGGTTGAGAACCATTCTTCTAGGCTGTTCGAGACCAGTCCGAACAAGAGTGAGACCCTGACTCTACGACTAGCCAAGTGTTGTGGCGGTGCCTGTAGTCCAGCTACTGGTGAGGCTGAGGCAAGAGGACTAAGAGTTTCAGGTTGCTGTGAGCTATGATGCCATAGCGCTCTAGCCTCGGGCAACAGAGTGAGACTCAGTCTCAAAAAAAAAGGCACATTCTGGGACTGCATCCCCAGAGACTCTTAGTGTGGGGAGGGGCTCAAGAATGGACATTTTAATAGGAACTCCATGTGCTCACTAATCCAGAATGATCATCATAAAGCTTTATACTAGGTAACAACTTCTCTGCATTATCTATTGAGTTTGATTTTATCAAGCAAAGAGCGTGCTGGAGTCATCAACCACCCTGGTCCTTTTGAATAATGGTAAACTGTTACCTAACAGTCCTTGATTGGACAAACATAGAAGACATTAAGATTATTATCCATTTCTTGTGTATGCTTGCAATTTAAAAAGAATTACATGAATGATAGTGTATTAATATTAGTTCATAAATTGTAAGAAACAAACCCTACTAATGTAAGATGTTAATAATAAGGGAAACTGGGTGGCACCTGTGGTTCAAGGAGTAGGGCACCGGCCCCATATGCCAGAGGTGGCAGGTTCAAACCCAGTCCTTGCCAAAAACTGCAAAAAAAAAAAAAAAAAAAAAAAAAAAAGATGTTTTTAAAAAATAATAATAAGGGAAACTGAGTGTGGGTGTGGGGTATACAGGAATTCTCCATACTATCCTCCCAATTTTTCAGTTTTAAAAAATAAAGTATATTTTTAAAAATACAATACATGTCATACATTGGAATTGGGTAAAAATAGATGATAGAAAATTCCAAGTGTTAGCATGAGTGTGGAGCAACTGGAACTCTCTCTCACACACTGCTGGTAGGGTCGTCAGTGGGTCCATCCACTTTGGCAAATTGTTTGGCAGTATCTACTAAAGCTGAATATTTGTAAACCCTATGACCTTGCGCTTCCAGGTTTACACCCAACAGCAATATGTGCACGTGTTCAACAAAGTATGTGTACACAGCAGCACTATTCATAGAGTCCTGGATGTTAGCAAAATGAACATCAAAAACAGAATTGATAAAGCAATTGTGATGTTCACAAAAATGAATTACAGTAGAACCTCTATAGTAGATCACCTCCCTACATTGACCACCTCCTTAAGTTGACCTAGTTTTCATAGACTGGACATGCCCCACGTGTATGTGTCACTATAGTAGGCCTACTACAGTAGTTCCCTATGGTGACCAGTATGTTGTATGTTGACCAGTTTATTATAGTCCTTGGGTGGTCAACTTATAAAGGTTCTACTACCTTATATAGCAATGACAAAGATAAATTTGAACTATAACCAACAAGGGTGATGCAGAGGGGAAGGAATCATATACAAAAGAAGGCCCACTGAATTTTGTATAAAATTCAAAACACAGTTCAAACTAATCGATCTAAAAAAGTCACATAGGGGTTATCTGGGGACAAGGATAGAAGTGACAGGGCGCTTCTGGGGCTAATGACATTCCAGGTTTTTAGGGAGGAGGTTTTGGGTACTTGAGTATGTCCAGTGTGTGAAAACTCACTTAGGATTTGTGCATTTTTCTGTATGTGTGTTATACCGTTTCATAGAGGCAATCCACGTTTTCTACAGGGAAAAGACATAGGAAGAGTCTGCTTAGTGAATACAGACCCTGAAACTGGAGTGCATTGGTTCAAATCCCTACACCTTTCTTAGTGCTACACCCTAACTGTAAAGTGGGGACAAGAACGGCACCTATGTCAGACAGTTGTTGTGAAAATGGAATGAGTTAATATTTTATGACATGTAGAATAATGTAAGGCGCAGAATAAGCAAAATATAGTGTTTATTAAATAAATAAAACCGTTTTCTTTGGAGGACTGCACTTCAAAAGTGTCTTTTAATGATCACAAACTACTCCAAAGGAGACTAAAAATGAGTTAAGAAAATAAGAAAGGAGTTAAACTTCTTTCCTAGGCAGAGTTCTTGCTTAGGAGGGAAAATATTATCTTGGCACTTGGCCAGTTAATTCTGTTCTTCTTGACTTGGAGTCTGGACTTCCAACAGGCTCCCGGGCACCAGTCCAGAGGCTTGACAACGAGCCACATTAGGGACTGCCAGAAACTGCCACAAAAGAGTCTGCCCCAGAGGGCTTGTCGGAATTGCTGGGGAGGGAGAAGGCGACCCAGGCAGGAGCCAGGCCAAGCCAGGCCCCCCTGAAGCTCCCTATTGGGTACCAGCAGGCCCCAAGCCCTTGCCTTTCCCCCAGCTCCCTGCCAGAACCTTCCTTTCCAGCACAGGTCTCCTCCCAAAAGAGCTGACTACTGACTCCGAAGAGGCTGCATTCACACGCAGGAACAGAAAAGAAAGGGGGAGAATGGGGCGGGAGTGTCCCACCGTCCCACAAATGAACCTGCGAACATCTCGGCACCCTCTCTCCGTGGAGTTTGCTCTTCCCCGTCATCCCTAGTGAATGAGGAGCCTGAGGAGCGTCTCCTTTTGCAGGCAACCTCTACAGTCCACCGCAATCAGGTGCCTGCGGTGTGGCTCGACCCACTCTTCCTCCCCCCCGCTCCTTTCTGACACAGCTGGCTCCTCAATCAAAGCAGAGCTCCCTCTTATCTAGCCCTTTGCTTTAGGAAGTTTAACTCACCCTCGAAAGCCTGTGCCTGAAAAAAATAAACCCAAACGAGAGCCATTTTTATCTTCCACTATGAGTATAAGTGAACCTACTCTAACTTGGCCACTCTCCAGGAATACCCCACTAACTTGCAAGTCGTTTCTTGCTGCCCTCTTTCTTTGCTCTTTCCCTAGCTCTATTCCAAATGCTAGCGGTATGTTCCTCTTGCATCTACTTCTGCCACAATTTCTTTTTTAAAGAACAGCTCCTGAAGCCCTGTGTGGCAGACTGGCTAATTTTGCACCAACCACTTCCTTCACATCTTGGACATATGTATGACTTTGACTATATTTCCCAGTCTCCCTTGCTCATTAAGCAGGGCCATGTGACAGTTCTGGCCCCATAAAATCTCCCAAGTGCTTCTCTATGCCTTCTCTCTGCCTTCTCTGATGTCGGAATTCAGTAGCTCTGGTGGTGGACTCGAAGTTCCCAGGGACAGTGAAGCCATAAAATGGAAGGAGTTTGGGGTCCTGAAAGCCTGCATGGAACACAGGTTCACCTAGCCCCCCTTGGAATGTGACATGGGCAAGAAATAAACCTCACGCCCACATCAATGACAAAACACAAATATAGTCTAGCGGGGGTGGGGGGGCGGGGGAGGTGGGAGGAGAGAGGGTGATTGGCAGAATCTTACCTAGCGTCCACAATGTCATGGCATTTGGCACGCCCCCTGGGCGAAGGGCTCAACTACAACTTGAACTTTACCTTAGAAACAAAAACAATGTAACCTAAAAATTTGAACCCTTATATTAATTTGAAATAACAAAAAGAAACAAACCTTAATTAGTATGAAGCCCCTGAGACTTGGAGGCGGTAGGTGCAGCAGGCAGTTTACCCTTACCAATATTCCAACTACCAGACTTTCAAACTTCTTTCTACAAGCCAGGCCACTCCTGTCCTTTCTCCCAGTGGTTCCCTGTGCAGGCATCTTTGATCTCTCTTCAGGGTAGGCCACACCTGGAGTATTAGCATCAAAGTGCCACGTCCTGACCCTTAACCTCTGACCTTGATTCATGTTTCAACTTTCAAATAGGTTTCCTGCCTGTTGATTAAAGTGTGCTCGTTGGAAGTGAATTGAAAGTCTCAGAAATGGGGCCCATTATTCCCACAACTGAGTCTTCAGGCCATATGCTCTGTGCATCCACACGGGCATGTTCGGGACATTTGAATTAGTCTCACTGGCTGCAGTGAAGACAGACAAGCAAAGAGATTAAAAGTTGCCAACTCCCTCCATGATGGAAACCTTCTCCCAAGCCATCCTTCCCATTCTAAGAACAATTACAAGCACATTACAGAGAACAAGCCATTTATCACGGAGGCTTTGCATACGGCCTGACTTTTATCCATAATGACAAGAAACAGGAAGTTTTGTGGTAAACAGAGGCTGACCCAGACCTACAATCTGAAAAACAGAGTTGATTTTCTTATATTTGATTTTGTAAGATTTAGGGCTATCAAATTTCAATAAATAGTGGGGAGTACAAAAAATCATCAGCTATTTTTCTTGGAGGGAGGGAGTAGGTAAGTCAATTATCTGTAATTTAAACCCAGCTCAGGGCTCTGAACATCTTTCAATCAGTTCTTATTTGTTGGGAAATTAGAACTCTTAGAAAGCTACATAAATTCTCTTTTCCATTATTAAAGAACCAACACAAGTAACTGTTTGACTCCAGTTAACATTCACTCCTTAGAATAGATGATGAGTAAATATTTACCCACTGGCATAGCTGTTGAGTAATTGCCCATTAAAGAAGTTAAATGTTAATCACTTATTTCTGGATTGAATAATTTCAACACGATCCTATGACTAATCTGTGAGGTCTAAAGGCAAGAAAAAAAGTCCACATCCGTTGCTTTCTTTCAGTTTTGACCATACAGGAAAGGTATACTCTTAGGAATGTCTCAAGTTAGACACATAACCAGTTTTCACCCCCTTAGCACTCAAAGCCAGCTAGATAATTGCCTTTTCATTGTTCTTTGCCCAAAGAAACCTTGACCCCAAGTTAAGTATTAACAAGATTTGAAAGGGAAGGATTGGAGGGGAGTTGAGAGGGAATATGGGAACATCTACACTAAGAAAAGAAATAAAACATGGAGCCGAAGACAAAAGATATAACCTAGATGCCATGGGGTTGGCAGTCCTATACTATAGGAAATTGGACATGATAAATGCCATTAAAGTCAAAACCCCAGGCCAGACTTCACCAAAAATGTTAAGTTTGAATTGAGACCGAGGGCAACAGATGGCCAGCAAAGAGTGAGCAGGGAGTCGCCAGACCAGCAGGATCATGGTAAGGATCCCTACTTGGTACCTCCTCTCCTCTAGGATCAAACAATGAACTTCCAGGTAAACTATCTGCACCTAACAAGAGCTAGGTTTTCTAACTCTTGAACTATCTGCATCTGTATGAGAAGGGTCAAAATATCTATAGAAATTCCATATATAGTCCATGGCAACACAAGCAGTTTAGTGGTAGTAGTGAATGCTACGGATTCTGCATCCCCTTCCCCATCAGCTGTTGAGTGTTGGTTGCTAAGGGCAACTCATAGCTGATCCCTTCTATAGAGATTTGCCCTTCATTGATGGAAATCACCTATCATCTAGCCCAGAAGAGCTGGGCATGGTGCCTTATGCCTGTAATCTTAACCCTCTGGGAGGCTGAGGTGGGAGGATTTCTTGAGCTCAGGAGTCTGAGACCAGCCTGAGCAAGATTGAGACCCCATCTCTACTAAAAATAGAAAAATTAGCTGGGTGTTGTGACAGGCACCTGCAGTTCCAGCTACTTGGGAGGCTGAGGCAAGGAGACCATTTGAGCCCAAGAGTTTGAGGTTGCTGTGAGCTATGACATCTTGGCACTGTACCCAGAGGAACAGAGTGACACTCTGTCTCCCCCCCTCACCCCCTCCTGTCCAAAACAAATCTAGCTCAGAAGGTCATGGCCCCTCCTCGTGGACCATCCCTTAACTAATGACTGGCTGACTGGCTGATAACATGGTACAAAAGACCAATCCTCTTCCTTCAAGGTGGGATCAACTCTGTGGTGCAATTCCTGGCCCAGTGAGATTAGGCTGTAGGTCGTCTCTAGCTAAGACCACAAACTTGCTTAGATCTTTACACCTGTCGCAGCCTGCTTCTCTTACACCCCTTCTCCTGAGAGCACTTCCCCAGTGACATGTGTGCCCAAGAATCAATGTTTCAGTTTCTGCTCCCGCTCTGCCTCTTTCTGAACCTGAACAAAGACAATAAGATGGAGAAGACCTTTGTTCTCCCCAACTGCCTCCAAGTTGCCTAAGAATTTGTGGACAGAGATTGCCCTTGTGGACAGGTGGAGTAGCCTGATCCTAGGGGTACCCCAGGCAGAATTAAGATAAAGTAACCCACCTTACTCCTTTCAACCAGTGACTGAAGCCTAAAAGTCAACCAGTGAACAAGAAGCCTAAAAGTATAAGATTGCCCAGTACCTCTTCCCTGTATTGATTGATCCATGCCTTCCCCTCACTCACCACCCTCCCTCCCATGGATATCCAAGCAAAGATGCCCATTCTTCCATTGGATTTTTTTCTGTGTAGTCTTCCCTGCCTCTTAGACATGCCTTTGAGTTAGTGATTCCCCTTCCTCACGTCTATACTGGCATGCATGATTTTGCTACAGGAACGGCTACATTGCATGGTATATAGGAAAGATATCACATGGACATGTGCAAGTTCTTCAACTTTTCTGAGCATACATTTCGTCATCTGTAAAGTGGTATTAAAATAAATAGGACCCACTGCACAGAGTTGGTGTGAGAATTAAGAGATAAAGCATTAGATGTACAATTTTATCCTAGCTGGTGCTCACTGCTAAACTACCTGGTATATAGGAGGTTCTTCTCCTTAGTGGGGATTTAATACAAACAAATATAAAAAAGAAAACCCCACTCAGCACACAGAAACACACAGACGTCCTGCCTCAAATCGATCCATTTTCCTTAATCCATCCATCCATTCAAAAAAAATCCCTTAGTCTTCTTTGTGAGCCATGTATTGTGAATACAGAAGTAAATTAGACACAAATTTCATGTAAGAAGCTTGCAACTCATTGCTGAAGATAGCTGCGTGTCTCTTCTTCTGGGAACCAAGGGGCACCTGGACAGAGGTAGAAACAGGAGACCTGGGGCTCAGTTCCACGCTGAGAAATGATTTATTGCTGAAGTCTGCCTTATGTGAAGGATCTTTGTACTCCCACCCAATGAAACAACCTTTGGGATCTCTTGGGATTTTTTTTTTTTTTTTTTGAGACAGAGCCTCAAGCTGTCACCCTGGGTAGAGTGCCGTGGTATCACAACTGACAGCAACCTTCAGTTCTTGGGCTTAGGCGATTCTCTTGCCTCAGCCTCCTGAGTAGCTAGGACAACAGATGCCTGCCACAACGCCCAGCTATTTTTTGGTTGCAGTTGTCATTGTTGTTTAGCAGGCCCCGGCTGGATTAGAACCCACCAGCTCTGGTGTATGAGGCTGGTGCCTTGCCACTTGAGCTACAGGCCCCGAGCCTATCCCTTGGGATTTGATGAGAACTTTTTCCCATTAAGTTGCTGCAGCCTGGGAGTGGCTCATAAACCATAAAGTTCCAAGAAATTGGGACTGGTATGCTTGTCCTCCCCATGTGGCCTAAGAGCTTCTATTTTCCTGAAGATCAAAGGAATGGCTGCTCCCAAATAGGTCCCCTCTAAGTGGACTCACCAGAATCCAGTGGGATTCTTAATCTACCTAGTATATTAATAATAAAAGCCAGAACCACTTTGACAGAATGCCCATCAAGGCCAGGCAGAGGTCTATTTTTTTTAAAATATAGTTCTCTCTTTGTTTTTTTTTAATTTTTTTCCATTTTTCTTTCTTTTTTTATTAAATCATAAACACATAGATCATATATACATGAATGCATTTATGGGGTACAATGTGCTGATTTCATATAGAATTAGGAACACTTACATCACACTGGTTAATATATACCTCATCTTGTTTACTTGATTATTGTGTTCTAGGTGCTTGAATTCTCAAAGCCTCAACAACTCGGAAAGGTGGGTTTTGGATCCTCATTTTATAGCCAAGGAGACTACTAAGGTCAGAGAGATTATACCTTCCTTCCTAGCCTGTGCTCATTAATAACTGTTGTCCCCTGATGTTTCAATAGTCTGCTCTTATATCAAGTATGCTGCTTTTCTCTGCCACTTGCTTGTTGATTGTCCTTAGCCAAGTTTTTTCTTTCTTTTTAAATTTTTTTGGGGGGGGAGAAGTTTAGGTTCTGAATGTGATGAATGATGAATTTCTAACATACCGCAAAGTTGATAGAACTTTATAATGAAATTCCACATACCCATTGTATATATGTTACCAACACCTGGGGCCCATCTGTCCCATCCATACCACTCACTTCCCTCTTCCAGCTTAGCAATGTAAAAGTCAACCCCCCATCCCTCTGCCTCCAAAAACTCACACCGAACTGATTTCCGCTTTTATCCTAGCACTGAGCTTCACTAAAGCACTCCCCCAGGTCCACTTTAAATGATTATTTCTTGGTATGTTTCTCTCTTTTATAGCTCATTGCCAAAATGAATAAATTTTAAAGAATATTAAGATTGACTATAGAGAACATTTCAGGGCTTATCCACAGACTTCCATTTGCCAGGGAAAGTTCTAAGACACCATCACTAACCTACTTTGGTGGTTGTTGAGATGTTGGTAAAGTGGAATAGAATTCAAAGCACTTTTGCTCCAAAAAGATGAATACATAACCAAGTCACTGGCTTGCCAACTTGGGAGTACAAGTTGTTCCTTTTCTTTCCCCTTAATTACCTCTCAATGGAAAATTCTAGAATACCCAGGGGGTAAGTTTCCACTAATCTTCAGGCCTCTTTAAAAGTTAGGACTGACAAAAAAGTTAAATATAGAACAAAATTCTACAAACAAAGGTTTGAGTCTAAAGACCCAAATGATTTAGACATTGTTTTCATTCAGGCATACAAAGAATGTAACCTGAATTGTGTCAACGGCCCCAAACACCTCTAGACAGTATTGTATTGGAGTACAAAAGACACAGAGGATCATCTTCAAGGAATTTATAATATGGTTGAGACTATTCCTAAATGAAATGATAGCCATCCACAGATACACTCTGACAGCCACATACATAGGCTTATGATTGAACACTGTTACACATACACGTGTGCCCATAAGCGTGCAAACACAAACACACACACGTTGGCTGACCACCCTATCTCAGATTCACACAGTCACACTGATGCGAACACAGAGAAACACAAGACTACCCCGTGACAACGAGACTCAGAAGCTTTAGTTTTGGATTCAAGTTGGCCATCCCAGATAAAGGCAGCCAGAGGGAAAATGTGGGAGCCTTTTGGACAAAATGCTTCGTATAGGAATATATTCCATTCCTGGTTCAGCCAGGAATGAGTCATTTCTTTCAGCAAGTCATTTTACTCCACTGGAGCTCAGTTTCTATTTCTAAGGCTCCTTCCATTCTACGATGCTGTGAAGACCCACTTGATAAACAACCAACAAGGACAATTTCATGCAGTATGGACTTGTGGGACAAGAAGTGTGATCAAGGGTCACGCATTGGTTGGTGCCATTTATTACATAGTTATTACAAATCCAAGCAGTATCAAGTCACTTTGCCATGGGCCTGAAGGCAGAGAGAGCACCTACTTTACCTGTAATTTTAAAGGTAGATGAATCTGTCTTCATACCAATATTATGGACATAATACAGCCAAATGCTTTAGGGCTTGAAATTTAATCTATAAGTATATGGTGGCTTCTAAACATTCTGGTTTGACTAGTAGATTTGGGGTTTGGTTCTGCAAATGCAAAAATTGCTGCGTTGACACCTCTTGGCCACCAGAGAGCTCCAAGCATCCAACCAGGGTGCCTATTGGCTCAGCAAGCACAAGTTTGCAAAGAGCAGGCTGCCCTCCCTGCAACCTAGCTAGAGCACAGATTCTATTGCAATCTCTTGCGGCAGCAACATCCACTCATTTGCTCCATCAACAGTGACTCTGACCTTGTCCCTCTGCCCTTCCGAATGTAGGACTTGGTACATTCAGGAGGTAGAAGACAAACATGGGTACGAGGTCCCACATATGTCAAATGACTCCCCAGTTATGGACAGGAGAAACCCAGGCCCCTAGTCTTAATAGGTTTTTTTGGTGGCTACCAGAGCTGGTGACTACATATAATGCAGTACTCAAGAACACTCCTTTTTTTAGGTTTTATTTGGTGGTAATTTTCTTTTTCTGCACACAAGAATAATATATGTCAATCATGGAAAAGTGGAAAAATACAAACTAGCATAAAGGAGAAAATGACAATAATCCATCATTCTACCATCCAGAGAAAATTACTAACGAAGTTGGGATATAGTTCCTTTCAGCCTTCTTGTTCTTTTGGGATGTATGTATTTTTACATAGTTAGAATAAGTTTGTACTCTGACTTTTTGGGCAACTTTTCTAACCTGATATTTTCTTTAAATTTTGTTTTTTGTTGTTTTTTAATAATTTTATTAAATCATAATTGTGTACATTGGTGCAATCATGGGGCACAATGTGCTTACTTCATATACAATCAGAAATATTTTGATCGTACTGTTAGAGATAGCCTTCATGGCATTTTCTTAATCACTATGGTGCATCTTAGCAGGGTATCGGTGAAACTTATTAAG
>CAUYON010023585.1:0-10654 GCA_963573935.1 Arctocebus calabarensis
TGTTGTTTTGCCTAATTTGGTGTTTAAAAAATAAAAACCTTTAAAACAGAAGGCCCAAGGCTCTAAACAGCCCCCACCCCCCCCCCCCCCCCCAACCCCCCCCCCCCCCCCCCGCTGGAGTACTTGCTTTGCTTTTTTTCAGCATAGCCCATGTTCTAGTTGAATAAACCAAAAGTTGTCTTTTGGAGACAACAGATTCCAACTTAAAAATAGCTGCCCTGAAGCCTTTTTGAAGCACTTCATAAATAATAAATAACATAAAATAGATATATATAATAGGTCCCAATTGTACATTTTGACAGCCTGCTTTCTCTGCTCATGGTGTCCATTTCCTGAAATTGTTAAGATGCCTCCTTCCATTTCTTTTAAAATCTGTTTTGTTTAAATGCACCCAGATAAATTTAACTCATCAAAGGCTTATTGGGTGCCTTCTATACTCAGGCAAACATTGGAGTTAAAAGCCATAAGACCTTCCTTTTTGAAGAGTTCCCAGTTCAGTGAGGGAAAGAGATGCAATTCAATCTGCAAAGTGCAAGGGTAGAAATACAGACAAAATGTTAAGAAACAAAGAGGAATAAGCAATTAATTTTCCTGGAACATTCAGGGACACTTTCACAGAGAAATAGATTTCTCAAGTGGATTGTAAATGGCCAGTAAGAAGCTGGATGCAGTGACTCTCACCTGTAATCACAGCATTTTGGGAAACAGAGGAAGGGAATAGCTTTCTTTAGCCCAGGAATTTGAGGTTATTGTGAGCTCTGAGCTATGTTTGTGCCACTGCGCACCAAACTGGGTGACAGAGTGAGATACTGTAAAACAAAAAACAAAACAAAAAAAGCTAGTAGAAATGTTTGGGAAGAAAGCAGGGAAGAGTATTTGAGGTAGAAGGAACAATATATCCAAGGATGTGAAAGTTCAAAATGTTTGAAGCATTCATGTAGGAAAGTGCAGTTATGTACAAGAAAGTGGTAAACGATGAGGCTAAAAAGCTAACTATAGTCCATCTGTGAAGAATTATTCATGCTAAAGTCAAGAAGTTTGGATTTTATTCTGTGGTTTACAAAAATTCTTTTAATTTTTACTATGGAGATAGGATCTCAAACTCCTGCCACCTCTGCCTCCCAAAATTGGGATTACAAGCAAGAACCATTGCATTTAGCCTTATTCTAAGTTTTTTAAGCATAGGACAGATGTGTTGAAATTGGTATTTTTAAAATGTTGATTCCTCCAGGAACATAGAGGATAGACTGGAACTGTGAAAGACTGGTGGAAGAGAGAATGAAGGTAAATTATACCTTAAATGCTGTACCTGAAGTGAATACCTCTCTGTCCCTTGCTCTAGTCTAGGCTATGACAGACATTGTCAGTTTCCCAACCATATCCCATGAACTCTACCCCTTCAGAACATGCAGATAAGCACCTGATGGCTTTCCATCAGTCTAAATGTGGGGACAGGCCAGAAGTGCTTGAGAGGTTACAGCCATGAGAGAGGCCCCCAGGCAATGGTAGATAGGGAGTTGCATATAGTCTTATGGGTGGGACATTTCTGAGACATGTTCTATACTGTCCTCTAGTTCTCCAGTCACATTGAGTCTCAGTTGCTCACAGTGTAACCTGCCTGATAATGCATTTGTCTGGCTTTCTTCGCTTTCTTGTATTACTTCCCTACTCCCTTAACCACTGTTTCTTGGAAGTACTTTTCAAATGAACTTGCATTCAAATCCTTAGAACAGGGTCTTTTCTAAGGGGAACCCAAACTAACACACATACAATCATTAGGATAGGGGGCATAGATATAAGGAATGAAAGAAGAGAAATTAATGCTCACTGCGTCTTCTTTTCTCAAGTGAATAGTGATGTTGGGCAGCGCCTGTGGCTCAGCGAGTAGGGCTCCAGCCCCATATACTGAGGGTGGCGGGTTCAAACCCAGCCCTGGAACTGCAAAACAAAAAAATAGCTGGGCGTTGAGGCATGCGCCTATAGTCCCAGTTACTCGGGAAGCTGAGGCAAGAGAATCACCTAAGCCCAGGAGTTAGAGGATGCTGTGAGCTGTGTGATGCCACGGCACTCTACCAAGGGCGATAAAGTGAGACTCTTTAAAGAAAAAAAAAAATAGTGATGTCATTGAGTGAAACAAGGAAAAGAGAAAAACAAGTTTGAGGAATGATACAGAAGTTTCAGACGTTGAGTTTAGAGGTGTTTTATTTACTCAATCATTTTATAGAAGTTTCCAATAGGAGTTTGAAGGCCATCTAATATGTTATGATGCATTAGCAGGAAAATATATAGAATCAAGTCCACTGAAAAATGATGATGGGATCTGTCCAGTCAGAATAACATTACCTTGCATTTTAATTATTCAACATGCATAATTTCTGAACATCTCACACTCTATCCATGAAATTCTGTAGTCATTCCACTTAGGTTTTTGGTGATAAGACAGAACTTCTATGAATCTAGTCAAAGACCCTTTATGCTTACTCCCAGTAGATTTGTAACTTGCTGAACTGCAGCATTTGGCAACATAATTTGAAAGACTTTCAATCATATATGATAGAGTAGTCAATCATCCTTGAGGAAAGAATTTCACAGTATAAAAGAGAAATCATAAACCATGCTGATTTCCCAGACTCACAGAAGATAAAGCTGGGCATAGTGGCTCACACCTATAATCTCAGCACTTTGGGAGGCAGAGGTAGGAGGATTGCTTGAGTCCAGGAGTTTGAAGCTGCAATGAGTTATGATCATGCCACTACACTCCATTTTGGGTGATAAGAGTGGCATTCTGTTTAAAAAAAAAGAGAAAGAAATAAAGCTAAGAACTGTTTTTTACTTAGATTTCTTAAGTCTTAAAACTCTAAGTATTGGGCGGCACCTGTGGCTCAAAGGAGTAGGGCACCGGCCCCATATGCTTGAGTGGTGGGTTCAAACCCAGCCCCTACCAAAAACTGCAAAAACAAACAAACAAAAACCCCCTACATATTCATAGAAGGATGTATTTTCAGGAGGATACTAATAGAGCTTATCCAAGGAAAACAGCTAGGAGTAGAAAAAAAGGCTGAAGATAGAAAAACTTTTGGTGATAAACACTTAAAAGTAGGGCTGAATAATAATCTATGGTGTACATATACCACAATTTATTAATCCATTTGTGGGTCGATGGGCACTTGGGGACAGCCAGAGGCAATGTTAAAATGGCTTTTATGCAAAAGACAAACAATCATGAATGCTAGTAAGAATGTGGAGGAAAGGAAACCCTCATGCACTATTGGTGGGAATGTAAATTAGTGCAACGACAATGGAGAACAGTAGGAGGTTCCTCAAAATACTAAAAACAGAACTACCATATGACCCAGCAATCCCACTGCCAGGTGTGTGTGGAAATGAAAGAAATGAAATATATTGAAAGCTATCTATAGTTCCATGTTTATTACAACACTATTCACCAGCCAAGATTTGGAATCAACCAAATTTCAACAGTGACTGAATGGATAAAAAAAATGTGGTACATATATACAATCAAATATTATTTAGCTATAAAAAAAGAGACAGATCCTGTCATTTGTAACAAACTGGATGAAACTGAAGAACATGATGTTAGGTGAAATAAGCAAAGGACAGAAAGGCAAATGCCACATGTTCTCATTTGTGAGAGCTATAACTTGAAACTACTAATATCATGGAGACAGAGTAGAATGATTGTTTCCAGAGGATAGGAAGAGGAGTAAAAAGGGTTGGGTAATGGATGAAAAATATAGTTAGAGAAAGTGAGCAACATCTCATGTTTGATCGCACAACAGGGTTACTGTAGTCCAAAATAGGTTATTTTACATTTTAAAATAACTAAAAAAAGTAGAATTGGAATGTACCCAACACAAAGAAATGATATGCTTGGGGTGATGGATATTCCAGTTACCCTGATTTGATTAAAACACATTGTATTCCTGTATCAAAACATCACATGTACTCTATAATATACACAACTATTTTATTCCCATAATAATTAAAAATAAAACTAAACAAAAGAAATGTAATTCTGGTAAAGTAAATGTCTTATGAACCCTTCCTAACAAGTGCTAGTACCACTATATATATAATTGGCAGGTTTGGGTTCATAAAGTAACTGTTTTGTTCTTCTCACAAATGCTAGATTAGTACTGACTAATGCATGTTAACTATTACTAATCTTAATAATATACATAGTCAGTATTGAAGATTAGTAATAGTGTTTGCTTTTCCAAACATGACATAGATCTTTTCTTTTTCTTTTTTCCCAACATGTTATTTTTCTTGAGATTTTTTTCCTATTTCTTTGGTATATCCTGGTTTGGATAATTCAACCTGGTCACATGATTTGGGTATTCCCTAACTCTCCATCGAAAAAGCTTTTATAAACTATGCCTGAGTTGTATTTATTTCTGCTACCAGCAATGCTTTCTGCTCAATGCTGATATTCATTTTACTCTGAGTTACGCTCTTTATCAGTCTGGAAGGTGTCTCATTGTAGACAATTCTCATCCTAGAAAATTAAGACTCAAGGCTTTGAAAAGGCCTCAGTCTCATAGTTTAATCTTCAGTATTTCCTTTGTCATTCCTAATTCACCTTGTCCTTGAATGTGTTTAGTAGTTTGAAACTCATCTAGTGAGGTAGCCCATTCCATTAAATTTTTTTTTTCATATGGAGTTAAAAATTGTGTTCCAATTTGTAACCCATGGAATCTTACAAAGCAGATCCAATCACTTTTCTATGCAGCCAGCGCGCCTTTGAGTGTTGTATCCTGGAGCCGCTTTTATTTCCAAAGTATGTGTTTCCATTTTCCCCCAATTGGTTTTCCTATTGCATTACATGGTTTTGAATTCTTATTTATTAACAACCTTGAATTTGTCTATATCTCTATATTCAGAATGTGGCATTCTGAACTGAATGTAATATACCAGATGTGTCCTGACTTTTCATATTATATTTTTGTCAAAAATTTCTTAGGCAGGGCCTGCTGTACGAATGCATTTACCATATTGTTTGCTATTTTATACTTGAAAATTATACTTGTATAGAAATACCCGTGTGTTAAAATTTGGTGTTGTTCCATCTTCTAGACTCAAATAATTTGTATACAAGATAACAGGGAAAAAAAAACACTCTTTAGTACATTTTTTTAACCTGATATAATCTTGATAGAGACTACTATAAAGATTGTTATTTTTTTTTTTTTTAAGCCCGAGTATTTATCTGGTCAAAATCTTAAAATCAATCGTTTAATTTAAATTGGGTTTCAAAAGAAGGTCAGTAGATGAAATCTCCTGCTGTAGTTAGTGAATGAAGGTTTATGTTCAAGGAGGGAAAGCAGACCACTTTCATGTTTTTAACAGGCTAAATTGGGAACTTGTCAGTGCTCACAATCCAGTTCTTCAAAATTATAAACCTGAACTTGAAAGCACCCTGGTCACCTCTGACCCACTGTGGAACACAGTGCCCACCACTGAAGAGGAAAGTGGTACGGTTCTTTTCAAGTAGAGCCACCTGCTGTCACCGGTGTTACCCGCAGGCCTGGGAGCTTCAGAAAGCTATTGTATTTTTGTTTCCGCCTGCCATTGTGAGGATAGGGCTTCTGAGGTTTCTGGGCCACATTCAAACCTTTGTTTCACAAAAGCCATATTAGAAATACATGTGCCACCCCCCATTAATCACAATCACTTTTTTCCTTTCTTGTGTTAATAACATTATAAACCTTCAAAGAGGTCTTGCCTTATAAAATGTTTATAAGAAATAAATGGAGGCCTTTTCATCTATAAACATGACAAAATTTTGTTCACAAGAGTGCATTGTCTTCAACTACTTATAGGTCTCTTTCATCTGAAAAAAAGATGCTTTCAGTTTATTTTAAAACTATTGCTCAAAACTAACAAATGTCTGTAAAACAAAGGACCTTTGAAATGATTCTTTGATTAACTCGCTATATCAAAGATCAAGGAATTCTGTTCTTCCGTGGTGTGGGGAGAGGTGGGAGCATAAAGTACAGACAGAATCGCTTTGCCAGCTTACAACTGCTGTTGTTGCTTTAGAGAAAAAGAAGGCAAATTTTGAACTAACAGTCCAGATGTGTAACCTGTAACGTCATAATAGTTGGAAAAAGTCACTTAATTATCAGAAGGGTTTAACCTTCAGAGCAATACTAATATTTGTGTATATTCATTATTTTCCTGATATTTTCACTTGTTAAATGTGACTGTTTCATTCTCTGCTCACATTTATATCTTTACTAATTTTTAATACCCTTTTTCTCTTTTTTCCCTCATTTATTACCCAGGTAGCTGAGTGTAAATGCAGTTGAATCACATTTTTATGTTAGTAATAATATAAATGTTTATAATATTTATAATTTCTTATAATTTTTAATACCATTTTCACCTTTTTTCCTCATTTGTTCCCCATGTTACTGGCTATGAATGTATTTGAATCACATTTTTAATTAGTAATAAGTTAGAGTGCCAAATGTGAGCTATTTGAAGTTTTCTTGTGGGCAATTTATATCTTTACAGTCACTGACATCTGCTTTAAAATATTCTAATGCTACAGTTAAATTCCAAAGTAGCATTGACCATTAGCAATCAACATTTTCAACAGTCAAACACATTGTGATGGTAATAAATAAATTAAAAGAAAGCATTTGTAAGCAAGAGGGCTCTAGAAAAGGCAAATTTAGGGAGATTGCTGCCTGAGCTGCCTGTGATGATAGCCAAAGATTTATCAGCTTCACTAATATATCCATAATATGCAAAATAAGAAGGGAAATCAAAAAACAAACGATCAAAACAACTTAGAAGAAAATACTAGAAAATAAGATTTTAGAGGTAGTAAAGTGCATGGGCTATACTCATTATTATGTTTACTATGTCTAAAAATAAAATCTGACTTTAAAGTTTCTTTGGCTTTGAGCAGTGTTTGGAGGGCGGAAAGATAGGTAGATGTAGGCCAGTGTCCTGATCTTTCATTTATTTGGTCAAGAGGCTTTGAGAAGAAACCTAAAATTTTTTTTTTCATTTTGGAGACAGAGTCTTACTCTGTTGCTCTGGGTAGAGTGCTGCGCCATCAATGCTTACAGCAACCTCAAACTCTTGGGTCCAGGTGAATTCCCTGCCTCAGCATCCTAAGTAGCTGGGACTGTAGGTGCCTGCCATGATGCCCAGCTAATTTTTTTTTTCTTTCTATTTTTGGTAGGGATGTGGTCTCCCTCTTGCTCAGACTAGTCTCAAAGTCCTGAACTCCAGCAATCCACCTGCCTCAGCCTCCCAAAGTGCTAGGATTGCAGGTGTGAGAAACTGCGTTTGGCCGCAAAGAAACATTCTTATGGCCAGAGACAAAATAAAAGAATTCTATAGAAATGGCCCTTGTTAAAAACAACCTTTATCTTTCTTCAGTCATTTATTTTAGTTCCTTTTCGACAATTGCCATTCTTTGTTTAACCCAGCATATACGTACTTAGGTTTTGCCACTTCTTTGGGTCTTTATTTCCTTATGTAGACTTTCATGTCACATAAAACTTACAATAAACCTTTTATGTTCTTTTAATGTTACTCTTATGTTGATTTAATTTTTAGACATAGCTGGAGCCCCTAAAAAGGTAAGGTAAAAATTTTGTCTTCCCTATACCCTCCCATAAATGTAATGAGAAAATTAAGTGTGATAATACAAGTGAAGCTTTTTGACACATTTTGAATGCTCAGTAAAGGGTGGTTTTCAGTTCTTTCTTTATCCCAGCATGTGCACCTCCAGCATCCACAGAGGAGTGGAAATCACCTTGAGGAACTACAGAGACAGGGGGGCTCTCACTTACTATCTCATGCTGCCCATTGCTTTTTTTGGGGGGAGTGTCAATGAGTAATGTCATGGGAAATGCTCAGGATGACATGTCATTCTACATGTCAATGAAATAGCAAATATCACAACCTTTTTTGGTGACCTTTAGTGAAGGTTGAAAGTGGTTTGAAAATGAAATTCGGGAGGGCTTTTCTGAAAGGCAGAAAGGTAGTATTACCCAAATAAGCAGCTTTCCTAAATGCCTGATTTAATCAAATAATAACGTTCAGAGTTTATATTTCTTAAATAAAATGTCTCTCAAGAAGGGTTTTCAATGGAAGAATCATAGTGGATTTACTAGATACTGCTTCCTCTTTCCTTTCCTTCCTTGTGCAAAGGCACCAATTGATACATAGTACACCCCATAACCTGGGATTATAGAGGAGGAGTCTTGGTGGAAATCAGTGGCTTGGGACTGGAAAGTTGAGCACTGAAGGTGTATGAAGAGTGACATGCTGATATTCTGAAAGAGGATCTGAGTGTCAGTGAGCATCCGATTTAGTGCTTTGTAAGAACAATAATTTTTGGTGAAAGTAGATGTCGTTCTGAAGGACTTGAAGGGACGATACAAAATCAGTCACAGAGGAATGGGAGTTTAACATTCCTTTCTTAAGATACAGGCTTCTTGTCTACGCTTTTTAATACTGCCTTGCAATAAACTTAGAAAGGACAACAGATGCAATGGTGTATAACTGCTATGTAGAAAATAAAAGAGAAAAAATTAAAATAAACCAATAATAAAAAATATATATAACATCATGCAAGTGGGAAGCAAAACATAAATTAGAATGACATAAATTAGAATTCATAACTGTTGTCCAGAGAAATTCTTTAAGAGATCTTATTTGACCGATATCTGTTTGACATTGGGGCTGGGAATCTAGGCAGAGGGGATAGTTGGCGTGGAGCACCTGTGGCTGAGCTGAGCTTGACTGCTTCAGGAACAGAAAAGTCCTCTGTAACTAGTGCTTCATGGGCAGTTGGAATATTAGACTGGGATCAGATCATATTGGACTTAATAACCAGGACGGTAGACTGAGTTTTATTCCAAGTGAGATGAGACTTTGCTAAACAGGCTGGGGTTACTCTGCCTAGGAGGGTATTCAACTTGATATAGATCATTTTTCTCAGCTTGGCTTCACAGTGTACATTTGCAAGGGTCCTGGGCGTTGATAACAATGCGTAATGCCTAGCAAGTGGCTTTGGAAATTCATGACATATATGCAAAAATCCTAAAATATTACATAAAGCTTTACAAGATTTTAACTTTTTAAAGAAAGTTTATTTTTGTTTGTTTGTTTGTTTTATGCATTCACATTTTTTAAAATTGTCTCTTTCACTCTCCTTGAATGTAAGCTCTGTGAAGGCAAAAATTTCTTCTTTTTCTAAAATTTGTATTGTTTGGGATTCATTGAGGGTACAAAGAATTAGGTTATACTGATTGCATTTCTTAGGTAAAGTCCCTCTTAAAATCATATCCCGCCCCCAAGAGGTGTGCCAAACACCAAGAAAGTTTACTATAAAGTGTAGATTAAATTCTTCTCTCATTTTCACCAGGTGTCTTGATACTCAAGAGAGCTTTAGGATCTGCATGCCAAGCATTGTAAATGCAAAGTTTCTTCTAATATTTTGTTTCATGTTTTATAGACCTATCAATTTGCCTTTTATTCCAGAATGTATTTGTTTATTTTACTATAAATAGATCATTAAATTGCTATTCAGATGCAGATATGCATAGTAGTTAGCAACTTTGATCTGCTGTAAGAAATCTGAGTTTAAATTCTGAGTTCATCATTGGCCACTTGTGTGGCCAAGTAAAAGTACATCGGTACACTAGTAAAAATGTGAATTTTAATTGCAAAGGTCAGCAAACTATTTGGTTTATGGGGAGAGGGTGTATGTACGTGTGGCTGTTGCCTGTTTTTGTGAATAAAGTTTTATTGAAATGCAGCCACATCCATCCCTTTATATTCTGTCTGTGCAATCTCTCTCCCTTCCAGAGCAGCATTGAGTCACTACAGCATAGATGAGGACCTTATACGGCACACAAAGCCTAAATTTTTAAATTTATTTCTATCCCTGTGCTAAAAAAGTTTGCTGACCTTTATTATAGTATATACATTTCAGGGTTATTGTGGGAATTGGATGGAATAATTCATGCAAAGCACTCAGCAAGAGGTCTGGCATTTAATAAGCATTCAGTATATATTTGTAATCTTTAGAATTATCTTTCTTTTATTAAATCATAGATGTGTACATTAATACAATTATGGGGTACAATGTGCTATAGTTGGGTTATAGTTTTCATATGGAAGTGTGGGTGCTTATAAATTAGTTTCATAGTAGGGCTGAGTACATTGGATACCTTTTTTTCCATTCTTGAGATACTTTGCTGAGAAGAGTATGTTCCAGCTCCATCCATGTCAACATGAAAGAGGTAAAGACTCCATCTTTTTTTAAGCCTGCATAATATTTCGTGATGTACGTATACCATAATTTATTAATCCATTCATGGGTCGATGGGCACTTGGGCTTCTTCCATGATGGGGCAATTATGGGGATCTAAATGTAGAGCTGCCATTTGATCCTGCCGTTCCTCTTCTAGGTGTGTATCCAAAGGACTAAAAGTCATTTGGCAATAAAGATATTTGCACCAGAACAAAAAAAGAAAGAAAAATTCTAAGCACATATGAAAGCTTGGCAATAGGGTTCTGTGACTTGTCAATCCCCAGATCAGGGAAATGAGAGAAACAAAAAACATGTGTGTGACCCCTCTTTTTTCCTGAGGTAACTCAA
>CAUYON010023586.1:0-21122 GCA_963573935.1 Arctocebus calabarensis
GCCTGCCAAACAACGATGACAACTACAACCAAAAAATAGCCAGGATTTGTGCTGGGCGTCTGTAGTCCCAGCTACTTTGGAGGCTGTGGCAAGAGAATCATTTGAGCCTAGGAGTTGGAGGTTGCTATGAGCTATGATGCCTTGGTACTCTACCCAAGGTGACAGCTTGTGGCTCTGTCTAAAAAAAAAAAAAAAAAAAAAAAAGAAACATCTACTTTCTTCTGATACAAGGATCAGTACCGAGATAATTCCAATGAGGAAGGAAGAATAAATTCTCTCATTGCCTTGGCTGTGGAGGAGAAATCTATTGAAGATGACAGATGTCAAGCCTAACTCCTGGCTTGATCCTTCAAGCCTGATCCTTGCATCACAGTTCTGTCTACCTTGAGCGGTAGGCAGTGGCTTCCTGTATGTCGCCTTGCTGCTTGAGCATACACAGTCTAAGGCGTCCTTGCATCTTCCCACTGGGGAAAGCATCTCCTAAAACATGCAGTCGCAGGAGATGACCGTACAGCACTGTGGCAGGAATGCTGGGAGGGAGAGAAGAAGGGCAGACCTTTATGCAGAAAGATAATCACTACCTCTGGTTTAAATGATACATTCTCCCATCTCCCACGTGATATCCACACATTCCCAAAGAAGCAGGCCATTTAACTGTTGGATAACTCAAGCTCAGGAAGGGAAAAGGATTTACATAAGAATTGCAAGTGGTTAATCTTAATCAGGATGTGAGTCTGACCGTTGAGTACAGATATAATGGAGAAGAGTTAAAAGAAACAACAAGTACTGAGAAGGTCTGGAAGGAAATCCTGAGCTATGAGCCCCTGAAGAGCAAGAAAATCTTTGGCTTATTCCCCTCAATTTCTCTAGGCTTGAGTACAACATCCAGCAGGCAGTCAGCATCCACAAATGTACAGATGAATAAAAATTAGTGAATGCATCTTGGGTCCCATTTGCTTCACTAGAGCTGAATATTCACTATGCACTTTGATCTTAGCGCTGCTCCAAAATGGCTTATTGGCTTTTATATTCCCTTTTAGTCTTCGATTGTTGCACAGTAAGTTACATCAAACGTGGCTGCTCCCAGCTCTTGTCAGAAGTCTACACATGGTGCAACTGGGTTCTCCATTCAGAGTCTCACAAGGAGCTCAGATGGAAGCTCTGGCAGGCTGCATTCTCATCTGGAGACCAGGGTCCATTCTAAGCACACAATAAAATACTGAAACAGTATTTTATTCCTTGCAGATGTATATTTGGGGTCACCATTTCCTTGCCACTCATAGAGGTCACCTGCATTCCCTGCCACATGACCCCATTAAATTTTTTAAGCCACCAATGGAGAATATCCCTCACATCAAATCCATCTCATGCTTTGACATGAGATGGATTTGATCCATCTCAGGAAGGGCCTAATCCCTTTTAAGGGCTCACCTGATTAGGTCAAGCCCATCAAGAATATTGTCTATTTCTTAAAGTCAACTGTGGCATATAATATACCTAATCATGTGAGCGATATCTTCTCACACCCTTGAGTATAGTCAGCATACTGAGTACAGTCAGTGAATCCATTCCCATACACTTAAGGAAGGATCTCTCCCTAAAACATCATAGCTATCAGGACCCTCAGCAGAGAATTTTCATATTGTAAATGTCTTCCATTCCTGAGGGTGGCTACATAACCAAGTAAAACAGCATTGAACTCAGTGGCTTGACACCTACTAATATGAAACTGACCTTAAGAGTCACGTGATAAAAGTTCACAAAAGAGACCATCACACACAGACACAGACACAGACACACACGTTTTTAAGTGTAATGTCCAACAATAGCTAACAGTGCATGATACGCTAACCCATAAATACCACTGGCAGGTACTTGTTCCCTTATAATTATAATCCAGGTAAGTAAAGCTCATAGGAAAGCTTCATTATCCTCAAACTAAATACACCCTCCAGACTGCTGGTTTGGTTAGCTCCTCAGTGGGAAGAAAGCAAAAACCAGACATGAGGTTCTAGAATGAAATCTTCCGCTTCAATTTCTCCTTTATTTAAACCATTTTATAAGGGCTTTATGTTGACCCCGTTGCTTCAGGAGGACAAGGAAATCCTCCCAAATGCATCCCGGGGGGCGCAGCATCCCCCGCAGTGACTTGGCTCCCTCCCGTCAGAGCCCTTACTGCTATATGGAAAAAACCAATTTTTAATTGGTTAACTTTGGGAAAAAATCAGTTCCTACAGAGAAGACTCATAACAAAGACGCCCACCCAAACAGTCAGGTCTCTCCACGCACAGAGCGACTGGTGAAGGGTGTGAGAAATGCCATGTAAGCAAAGCCAACAGACCACACCTCGCTTTTAAAGCTGTACTGGGGGTTCTCCGCTTCTCTTCCATCTCCAAATGGAAGAAATCTCCACACGATCCCAGAAGCAGATCCACTAACCCCGACCTCATCAGTGAGTCGTTCAATGACCCCTTGAGACTCTCGAGAGGGAGACTTTGCTTTCCTGCCGTTCTGCTGAACTAATGAGAATGGGGTTTTGACACTGGCTCCCTGGACCAGTTCCTCTGCCTCTCACCTGCTCCACATCACAGACCATCCCCCAACTCCTCCCAGAGGCTGGGTATTGGGCCCCGGGGAGCCTGACGAGAGTGGGCGAATGGCAAGGGTCAAATTCAGCCACTCCTATAAAAACAACCAAAGTATACATCCTGCCACACGTAGCAGCTTTTGTTTTCCCTGATTACTTTGATGCATGGGAACATTCACTGTTCACCCAGGCAGAAATAAAAATACTCAAATGCTGACATGTGACACTTGACTCTTCAAAAATTCACTACAGTGATGAAAAGTTCTTTGTTAGATTGCAAGATCTACTACGTTCACACATTAAACTCCAGGCGTCACCAAATACTTATATCATGTTTTGGAAGTAGACATCTAAGTTTTTCCCCAAAGGACATTTTCTACAATTTATACCTTTGGACTATATTTTTAAATAAGTTTTTTTTTTTCCTAGTAGCTTTCTTCATATTAAAAAAAATTAACCATTTTTATTACCAAATGAGATTAATAGTCTAGTTCCCTATAAAGTAATTAAACATAATCCTGCATCAAATGAACCCTTGGTATCAAACAGTCTCAAGACAAATATAAGTGAAAAGGAGGGATTCCTGGCTTGAATGCCAGATAGTCATTCAAGGATCTGATTTCTCCGGTTGGGGCTTTCCCTCTTTCATGGCTTCTCAAATATTTAAATTACTTTGTTTAAAAATATTTCTTATTATTTTTCCTCTCTTTTCTTCAAGAATGTACGCTGATATCACAAGCCAGAATGAAACTCATGATACCCAGAGTTCAAGAGAAGGAACAGTCTCGATATTTAAAATAAGTAACAACTAAACACATATCGAAATGAATACCCCATTTTGACAGGTCACACTCAGTAACCTTAAAGGCGCCTCCACCTGGGCAATATAGTTCCTTCTAGACTAAAAACAATTAGGCTGTGTAATTTTGTGCTGAGTCCCTTCAGATAAACTCTATGCGCACAGCCGGGCCACTCTCTGGCTGGCGTTGAGGCCCAGGCTGTCAGGCCCACTTCTCTGGTTAATGTCAGTAGCACTATGTATAAAAGGTGACTCCAGTGTGTACAAATGTTGATCTTTAGAGAAGTCATGCCTAGACTCACACACACATCCACTCTTTCGTCCCCCAGGTCAACGGCAGGAACAGAGGGCAGCCCAGGAAGGCCTTGCCAAGAGCAGAGGCTCACTTGTTAGGTTACACAGCCCTCAGGGACTTCCCTGCCCGAGATTAATCCATAATCCTGTTTCGTGTTTAAAAATCCAGGTTCTAAAAGCCTTGCCTATGAGACAGCTTCAGAGGCGATGGGGAAATGTTGTAATGTACAGTAACAAATTAAGTGCCAACACAAAGAAGCACGGGAAAGAAAGGAACTGTGTTGAGTGGGTGGCACGCAAGTTGCCTTACCCGAAATCATTCCTTTAAGGTTCCCAAATGGATGCTAAAATCATAATTTTAATGGCTGGAGTTCCTGTAGGTAAAAAATGAACTAAATAAAATAATAAAATAAAATAAATGAAATAAAATAGAGACATACACTCGAGTTGAAACCATCAATGGTTTTCTGATTACTGCACAAGTTAAGCAAAATCAAGATGTCCTCTGATCGAAAATACAGCCAAGGTGCGGAAGAAACATAATATTCGCTGGTGTGACTTCCAAACTAAATTTCATCTGAATACCAAGTAGTAAGAAAGCTCTCATCTCAGCTCTGAACAATCCTATTTTTATTACATCAGAATTGTTTCTTCCCTTGCCAACCTCATTTCTACCCTTTTTGCTACGAACTTATTGTCCAGAAAGCTTCCTTTTACAACTCTAGCAGACTCAATGAAAAAAAAAAAAAGTCGGAATTCCCAATTCTGTAGAAACCATCATGAACTTGTTCTCATCTGGATGATTCTAATAAAGCATAACTCACTCCCCTCTACAGTGAAGAGAGAGAGTGTCCGGGGCAGACACACTTCTGAAAAGGAGGCCACATGAACTCTTCAACACTCCCTGCCGACCTGGTGGCATCTTCTGTTTCCATTTAGAGAGAAAGAAAAGCATGACAGCTAATAATCCGCATCCCCAGTTCAGACTGTGACACAGCTGATGTTTACAGACGTCCTACTAACACTTAACTGAAAATGTTTGGCAACAGAACTGACCTTTTAAAAAGCAAAGGTAACCATGGAAAGAGCGTTTTCTACTCAGATGCAATTATTTTAATGTAACAAAAGCAGCTCTAGTTTTCAAATATGAAAATTTAAAAAAAGAGAGAGAGAAAGGAAGTCCCCAGGCTTGTTGCCTGGCTTCTGATGTCTTGTGCATTCCACATTTTACTCTCCCATGCAGCTCACAGTTTGGAGAGGTAGTGATGGTGTTTGTGTGCATGGATCCAGCATCCTTCCTGCCCTCTGCCACATGCCCTTTCTCGATAACTCATGGTGAATCACCATTTCCACTTGTTATACCATGGGCACAAGGAGCCAAAACTACACAATTAAACAGAATAAGGAATCTTGACACCCATACATGCTGACCTCCAAAATCAAAACATAATTTAAAAAGAAGAAGTCTCGTTTCTATTGACTTGCAAATAAAACACCTGTTCCTTCCAGGGGCCAGAATAATACTCCTTACCTGTATTGTTGAGCCCCCGCCTGCCTACTCAGCCATATCCTATGTCAGAACTTCTTCTTTCTTTACGGTGCCTTATTTCTAACCCCCTCCTCCCCAACTCTTCAAATAGCAGGCATCTTCACAACTGTCAGGTCTTTGCATAAATGTTGTCACCTCCAAAAGGCCCTCTGAATCCCCGTGGATAAAGTAGCAGTCCACTTCCCACCTGTCCCTGGTATACTTTAGCTCAGCTCCAAGTTTATATTACTCCATGGCATGTGACACAGTTTGAAGCTATTTAGGAATTTCTTTATATGTATCTTCCCATTAACTTTATTAGGCTGTTTGCTCCACATCTAACTTAGTTTGTATTTATAAAGCCCATCCTGAGGCCTGGGGTATTGCTAGCCCTTAATAAACATTCACTATTAACTCATAACTAGAATTGGCAGAAAAACCTACCAATTCCTGAACATTATACCAGTGAGTCCCAAGCAGTATGTGTTGGGGACAGTGTGTGGGGAGTTTTCCAACCAGCAGCAGCATCCCGTAGGAAGATGCTAAAATGCACATTCTCAGCATCCCTCTTCCCAAGGCTTTGAGCTATCGAATCAGAAATTCTGGGGATGTGGCCCAACAAATTGTATTCTAACAACCCTTCAGAATAATTCTGATTCTGACACAGGTTCAAACTTGAGAACTACTGGTTCGCACAATGTTGCCCAGTTTCTAAAGGACATTTGAACACAGATGTCATCGACCTGCTTCTAACTGGCAGAGTGGGTGTGATTTTGCAGGGGACTTATCCGGAAATATGAACATGTAGCCCAGAAAATTCCACATATTCTCAAGCACTTCTGTGTTCAGGGGACACTCTGAGAAAGAAACCCACTGATTTGAAGGATTCCTTGGTTCATGTCTGTTCAAGCCAGTGGGTGATCAGGCCAAGTATGAGGATGTCGCAGCCTAACTGCTGACATGAGAATCCTGCCCTGTCTCTGATGACTGTCGACATGGTAGAGACTCTTGGTCCCAGCACTCATTGATGGTCAGGTTTCCTGAGGACAGACATTGATTTGCCATCTTTGTAGCCTGGCCTTGACCTAATACCTAGCACAGAGTGATAACTTAGAGAATGGAAGAACCAATGGCTGAAGCAACTGTGATGTTACCTGTAGGGCTGGAGTAAAAACATAAAAGGGGACTCTGCTTTCTTTTATATGAGAAAAGTAGTTTAAAAACATGAGAGAGTTAGTGGAAGATAGAGAAAAAGTACAGGACTTAGAGTTAAGAAAATCCCAGTTCAGATCCTGGCCTATTGTCCATTGGTGGCTTTGGTTAAGGGATCTGGCCCTGCAGAGCCTCTGATTCCTTAACTGTCAATGGAAATAACATGTCCTGCTGTGCAGGGCTCTTGTGGAAGTTATAAAAGATTGTAGGATAAGGTGTCTAAATAGCATCAGACACACAGGAAAGTACCCAAAACATTGCAGTACCTCCATTACCATCACTGCTTAATTGTTTAACTGGAGAAAATGGATCAGAGACCTATGCCTCTGAGGTGGTCTGATGTAGTATATATTCTGCAAGCATTCCCTGTATGGAGTAAGAGAATGACATTCCTGCCCATTCCATAGCTTTCAGTTTGATGGGAGAGATCCATCAGTATAAAACACGAGGAAACACAGGTGATGAGGTTGGATGGCTAAAAACTCAAATCCCTTCCCTGCCACCCACCAGCTGTGTGACCTTAAGCAAGCCACTTACACTCTCTGGGCTCCTGCACGTGTGGATTCCAGATAACAATATACTTCACTCAGGGTCACAGTGAGGCGTAGAGATTAAAATGTCCATGGAACACTCAGCTCTGTGCCTTGCCTTTAGTAAGCACTTGACAAATGGTAAGTAAGATTTACTAAACCAACCACCACCAACAAGCACAGAATTCCATCTCTGCAGTAGAAGAGGCACAAACAAGGAGGGAATGGTGCATTTGGAAAGGCAAAACAAGGGGCCAGGAGGTTTCCTGAAGGGAAACCATTTAACTACATCTTAAAATGGGGGGGTCACAAACTCACATGCTGGTGGGACAAAGCAGTTACCATCAAGGAGTGATTCTAGCCACACAGGGAAATGCTCCCTCGCTGCAGCTAACTTCTACCAGGTTCTACATGGCCAGAGCCTCTGATTATCAAAAGAAGGAAAAAAATCTGAAATTTTCTATAAAATCTTATTTTTTAAATGGTGCTTTGATTAGAGAGAAAAACACCTGCCTTAATTCAACAACACATATCTATGGGCTGTATCTGAATCATGAGTGATCAATTTTGATCTTTTATTTTGAAGATGGGCAGAATGATATCAAATAAGAATGGTGGGAGGGAGGCAGAAAAAGCCAGAAAGTATTTAAAAAGCATAACACTGTTCCAGGGGACAGACAGAGACCAGGGTCAGGGAACAATGAGCAGCGAGAGGAGCCTTCCAGGGCGGGGTGGGTGGCCTTGTCAGGTACGTCTGGGAATGCTGTCCTAGAGAAGGAAGTCTGGGAGTACTGGAAAGAAAATGTTGGGAGGAAAGGCAGCCGGCCTGCTCAATCTCTTCCCCTCATTCCCTCTTTGGGCCTCAATTTCCTCTTGTATAACATGAGTTCTTGAATTTAGTGAATTTTTTGTTTCTGTTTTTGTGACAGGGTCTTACTCTGTTGTCAGGACCAGAGTGCAGGGGCGTCATGATAGCTCACTATAACCTCAAACTTCTGGGCATGAGCGATCCTTGTGTCTCCTGAGCAGGCATATGTCTCTATACTTGGCTAATTTTTCTGTTTTTATAGAGATAGGGTCTCACTATGTTGCTCAGACTGGTCTTGAACTCCTGGCCTCAAGCAGTCCTCCCATCTTGGCCTCTCAGAGTGCTAGGATTATAGGCATGAGCCATCACACCCAGCCTGAGTGAGCTTGAAGCTCTCTCCCAGCCCTGTGCCTAACACTCAGGGGTACACCTCAATTTTCCCACATAGAGCTGCCATATGCAGCTCTGTGCTCTAGGTTTTGGGAGAGGTGGCTCTAGCTCACCATTCAGAGGAAAAGGGTCATTTGTCTCACCCAAGGACACCTTTACTAGCCACTGAGAATATGCTCACTGGGGCAATGCAGAGCAAATTGGAGGCCTTAGGCACAGAGTCCATCCTCAGATAAAATAGTAGCTTAAATAATATATGAATATATTATTAATACTATATTCATCTTCAGTGGGTACCTCCCTTTAGCTAAACCCTAGTCTATATACTAGACAGAATTATCTGATAGAATAGGCAGTTCCTACTATGATTTCCATGTTACCGATCAGACACAAATGGTTAAACTAGGCCAATATCGAATAGCTAAAAAATGGGAAGACCAGCAGTCAGGCAGGTAGCTGCGTTCCAGCCACTCTGCCAACCTGCCTGCCCTCCAGAGTCTTTCAGATCTGTGCTTTTGTTCTGTGTTCCTTTCACATTGTTTAAAATTTATGTGCTGATATAACCCGAGTGGGAACATTCCTTGGCCATGAGCACATCAAGAAAGACCCTCTCCTTGTCCAGAGGGTGGCCAAGAGTTTGAGTGCTGGGGAGTTTTGTACTTCTCTTGACACAGAGGAGAGTAAAAGGTCTTTGTTTCCAAGAATCTGGGTTCATGTTCGATGGAGTCTAGTGTCAGAATGAGTTTGAGTAAGTGGAGAGTAGCTGGACCTGGAAAGATATGGTTTCTACCTGGGTGGTGGAAAGAGTGGTGAATCTCACAGGCATCAGAGACAGGCATCCCATTCCAAGAAGCTCCACAAGTCAGGAGACAAGGAGCCAGGGACCAAAACTTAAGAGCAAAGGTTCAGTTACCCATGGGAGAGAGTGCTTGGATGGGCTATGAACATTCCAGAGCCGGCCCCCTGAACCAAGACAAAGGGCCTTCCCTCAAGCGCTCGGGGCAAACAAGCCTCAGCGTTCTTATAAGAACTATAAGGGACAAAGAAGGACCTTCACAGTATCTAAGATTTAGTTTTCAGGTGAGCATGGCATATGGGGATAGGAGTTATGAGCTAAGACTTCATTTGACTTAGACAAAATGAAATATGTTTTTGCATCTAAATATTATGGGATAAATTTAGACAATTATAATAAAAGATATGAAAAATATTTATATTCAAAAGGCTTCATATGGTTGGGCAATTTTGTAAATATGAATATGGAAAGCCTTCTCTCCCTTACATACACATATACTATGTATTCTGATTGCTTTTTCTTTAACTACTCTACATTTAGTTTGAATCATAAAGGTAAAACTCTATTTTTAAAATTTTAATGTATATGACTGTACATAGACACAAATATTTGCTTCTTCCCTGCTCGAAACTGATGATAAACCAAATATTCTAGAGGTTTTCTTAACTTCCAACTTCAATACCCAAAAACGAATTAACTAATAAGTATTAAACTAATAAATAGTTGTATGGCATTTACCCTGTGCCAGGCATTAATCTAAACATCGTGAATGTAAATAATTGTAATCCCACTTATTTCTCATAATACCCTTTTGAGTTATCATTATCATTCTGTAATGATAAGACTTACACACAGAGAGGTTAAGCAACTTCCCCAGAGTCACACAGCCAGTAAGTGCCAGAACAGGGATTTGAACTCAGACTGTCAGGCTTCTGAGTCTAATACTTCACTTTCTAACATCTATTGCAAGGAATGAAGGTAGAAAATCTATCATGTTTCCACCTCCTCAGAAACTTGTTCATAAATTCAATGAACTATGCACTATGCCAGGTATGAAGAATCCATTATCTGCACTGATGGAGCTCACAGTCTAGAAATAAACTTGCTCTCAATTCCCTTCCTTTTTTCTCCTGCATCTCCCTCCCTTTCTCTATCCTTCTCTTTATCCCAAGAAAATTATCCAGGTGAACAGACTTCATTTCACGTCATCCAAAAACTCACATGCACATACCTCAGTGATGTAATTGAACAGGTTTAAAAATCCCCAAATTTTACAATTAAAAAAAAAATCACTAGCCCAAAGATGGCAAGACATGGCCTAATTGGAAATAACCCAAACTGTTGAGGCTCACATAGCATGAAAACCTAGAAGGTTTGAAAGATAACGTTCACCACTACTGAGATATTGCTTTTGCTGTCAAAGTCCATGAACACAGTGAGGTTCATAAATGTCCTGGGATTGGAGGCCTGTTTAAATGTAATATTCTTAAAAAGGAAAGCGCACTGACTTCATCGCAAGCCAGGCCCTGCTGATGGCAGACCAAGACTGGAATGCGCAGATAATTATCTTTAAGGCCAGTCAACGGCTAGATGTCTCTTATAAATATCACCTTTAAGATCAAGCCAAGACATTCCAGTCTGAATCAAGGTTTATTTATGAAAGGATTTAACACTTTTAGATCCCATATTGCTTGGAGGACCACAATTTCCATTCCCAAATATCCAATTTCTTCAATTTCACAGAGCATGAATGAGATTTCAAGTTCCTGCATGTTTATGTGTGTGTTGGGGGGGGTCAAATACCACAATTCCTTTTCTTCAGTGAGGAGAATTTCTTTGCTTAACACCTCTGCAAAATAAAACTGCCACTAGAGACCAAAAGTTTCTAGAAAATACTATAAGTCATAATGTCACATTCATGTAGATACGACCAAATTTTCAGGTATTTCAGCTCAATGGTCTCCTTGCTTCCCTTGAAAGGCCAAAGGAGCAATTTGATTGTGGGTGCTCTGTATAGGCCACAGACAGGAGGAGAATGGCCCTTCTACCAGCGAGGGTATAGGCTTAAAGGCATACAGAGATACCTGAAGCAAAGGGGTCCAATGGACTCCCACATGCTGGAATGATCTACTGGAAGCAATCAATTAATCTGGAAGGTTGTATAAGGCTCTTCACTAGTGGTGTTCAGGACTGGTCAGACATCATTTTTGAAGTACTGGTTTAAACTAGACCAAGGCTAGCACAATATGTGGTGTGCAATGAAAAGTGAAGATATCTACTGATGAGGAGAAAGAGAAGAAATCTCAGAGGCGGGATCCCAGAGCTAGAATTTCAGCCCTGCAGTGTTACCTGATGAATGCCAATGCTAGAAAGAAAGATAATGATGACCACGAAGGTCACCAAAATATTCTTAAATCAACATATTACTTTATAATGAACATATACTAATCATTGATGACATTAGGACACTGAAATAGTTTAGGAATGAAGCAAGAAAAAAGGAAAAGGCATTTAAGCCGAAGAACAGCCAAATGTCTTACCTTTATTATGTGTGGGTGGATGTGTGTGTGTGCATGCAATGGTGTGTATTTCTCTAGATATGAGAATTCAATCCTCTTCATACCTATCACTCTACATTAATAAAGACAAAATTATGTATACACCTATACATATTCATATACATAGCAGAGAAGGCTATTAGAAAAGTATTAGGGAACTAAAAATGGTTATTCTTGATTATGAATCATAAAATATTTTTCAATTTCTCATTATCCAAACTCAAAATACAACAGATCCTCCATAGCTGACCACCTTCCTACACTGACCATCTCCTTAAGTTGACCTAATGTTCATAGACCAGACATGTACACATGTATCAGAACAATAGGCCTACTTCCTTATATTGACCAGTTTGTTATAGTGCCTTGTGTGGTTCTACAATAACTTTATTGACACTTTGATCCCAATTATAAAATAATGTATGTTTGCATGTTTTTAATTTGAAAACACAGAAAAGGATGAAAGAGAAAAAAAAAAAAAAAACATAACCCCAGGACTCAGGACCACTGATGACCATTTTAATTGTCTAAACTTTTTTCCATCTATGCCTATGGTTGGGAAAAGTCCATCATGCTACACGTACTACCTTCTGACTTTCCTTTTAATTTAACAAAACAACATGGATGTTTCCCTATCAATAAATATTGATCTACTTCATTCTTTCATGGCCACAGTGTTATCTACAACAATCCCATCTTGAGTCTTAAGGTTCATTTCCAAATTTTCAAACAACATAAATGGGTATAAAATATATACCAAAACATTTTATGTGTTAATGTTCCAGTTATTACATAAGACAAATTCTTGGCATTTGCTGGGTCAAAGGACATATATAGCTTTAAGCATTAAAACACTCCCCCAACCAACTGGTCACTTGGAAAAGTATACAAACCCAGATGGAGGAGTTTATTTTATTTTCTTTTTGTTTTTCTATATTTTCTGTAACTTACATTTTTGCTGACATTATGCTTAAAAATTGCTTTTATAAAAGGAAAAAAAAATTCTAAGGAAAAGAAGCGGGGCAATTGGAAGGTTACTTTTCCAATGCAGAATTCTGATCTATGGGAAAGGTCTTGCTCCAGAAAAACAATGAGAACACAAAACTCTGTAATTTGACACTACCACACATGAACGCAGCCAACTCACCCCTCTTGTTCATGCCCCCATCTAGGTTTACTACACGTAGTCATCTATGTGAGAGCTCAGTGATTGGCAAGTTTCAGTATCCAGGTCTTAAATGTTCCTAGCTACCACTATATCAGTAAAAGGCCATTCTGGATTCTCAAAACCAATACAACTGCTCCCTCATTTTTCTAGGACTATCTCGCTTGAAGGTAGAGATTCAAAAGAATCCTCCCTTTGATTGAATCAGGACTTTCCGATTTCCTTCCCTTTTCCTGAAACCAATGAAATGTTTTTGCTCCTTTATCAAAAAAGACGTTTCTTTTAAATATAAAGACAAGGCTCGGCGCCTGTGACTCAATGGGCTAAGCGCCAACCACGTACACCTGAGCTGGCAGGTTCGAATCCAGCCCGGGCCTGCCAAACAACAATGACAGCTGCAACCAAAAAATGGCCAGGCATTGTGGCGGGCGCCTGTAGTCCCAGCTACTTGGGAGGTGGAGGCAAGAGAGTCGCTTGAGCCCAGGAACTGGAGGTTGCTGTGAGCTGTGATGCCATAGCATTCTATCCAGGGTGACGGCTTAAGGCTCTGTCTCAATAAATAAATAAATAAATAAATAAAAAGACAATTAAACCTAGTGGATGAGGGCAAGACATTAGACACTCAGCTGTCTAAAAAGAAGTGATACATTTAAAAAGAAATGTTCAGTTAATATTATGTTCATGAAGTTAATGCTATGATGGAAAGATGTGCCATGAGAAAACATCTGGAGGTACATGTAGAAATCAGGCAACAACTGAACTGACACTTTTTGCTTTTTATGGGCTAGCTTCCCACCCCCAGAGACATGGGCTCTGGAACCTCCTCTGTGTTAATCTCACTTGTTTTCATGTTAAAGCTGGCTAAACCGGGGGTTGAAAACTGGGTCCCTTTTCTTTAAATAGTAAAATACTCTTAATACTCCCTATTGGCTAAGAATGAAATAGAAGCTCAGAGAACTCAGAGGTGATGAATCTGCTTACTTATTCTTACATCTGAGAATACTGTTAGCTTTTCTCTTTAACATGGGACTCGCCTCTATACAAATCCTCTTTCTGTTGATACATACATGACTCTGTTCTTAACACTTCTGGAATTCATCACCTTAATGACTTCCTCCTTGTAGACACAGGCCTGAAAAGCTCATGAACTCCCCAGGTATAAGTGAGTTGTAGCTTAAGCTTTACCGCAGGCCAGGAAAAATGACTAGTATGTGCATTCTACCATTTGCAACCAGGAGATACGTAGACATGTAAAAGAAGAGCAGCTACCTATTGATTTTGAGGCTCTCTTGAACTTTACCCTTCAAAACTAGATACCCACCATAGAAAGATGAAAGGAAAGGACCCAGACGCATGCTTCCTTTCTGGACATGCTTCCTCCTAAAACACCTGCAGTCCTCTAATTAGGTCCGTGATTCATTTTTGAAAATGCATATGAAAATCAATTAAGATAGAACCAAATATTTTTTAAAATGTCAAATTGCATCTAACCTTTAAGATTCAGTCTTTTATAAAACATATGAAGTTGTCCCATGATTCATACATGCTTTTTAATCCATCTCATAGTTGAAAAGCTCACATCCATAGTACCCCTGATTAAGTGTCAAGATGGGCAATTTTTATATTCATCTCAACTATACCAAGTATATAAACTCTAGGCTTTTTATCATTCTTTTTAACTCTTTCTAAAATAAAAATAAAATAGCTTAGGCACAGTGGCTCACGCCTATAATCCTAGCACTCTGGGAGGCTGAGGTGCGTGGATTGCCTAAGTTCAGGAATTCAAGACTAGCTTGATCAAACGTGAGATGCTGATTCTACTCAAAATAAAAAAATTAGCCGGACATTTGGCAGGCACCTCTAGTCACAGCTACTCAGGAGGCTGAGGCAAGAGGATCGTTTGACCCTAAGAGTTTGAGTTTCTGTGAGTTATGATGCCACAACACTCTACCCAAGGTGATAGAGTAAAACTCTGTCGTCTCAAATAAATAAATAAGTTTTAAATGCTATGTAATTACACAATCATTGCTGTACCAATAAAGATTATGAAGCTACTCATGCCCTGGAAAAGACATTCCATGAAACAGACACGAGGAGTCATTTTAGCTGATTTTAAAAGAAAAAGTCTGAATGCAGCACACAAAAGGCTGTTGTGGGGGTAGAATATAAAAAAATCAAACTCAAAGAAACCCAGAACTATTTAGACTCAAGTATAACATACCTTGGTTTCAGGAAATCAGTGGCTGTGTTTTTAATATTTTTGGCCTTTGATGAAACTCTGTTACTTACCAAGTGTAATTTTGATTGTGAGAAGAGTGGGTTGAATTGATTTGGATTAATGAGTAAGACACAATAGTTGAGCTAACATGGATGTACAGTAAGATCCCTCATATTCTGACTGAGGTCAATACCTACTGACAATTAATATCTTTCCTACCTTCTATCTGGCTGCGGGGCCGGAACAAGATAATCACACTAACTGAAAATATGTGTATGCGGAAAGATAATAGGCTCCAGTGAAGTTACTGGGGGGACTGGCTTTTGATTTTGAGGAGACTGTCCAGATGTTTAGTATTCACTTCCTAATTCATTGCTATATTGTCAATAGAGAGAATGCTGAGTAAGTTCCTAAAAAAAAGGCCTTACAGATTATTCCAAAAGCTATTTCAATATTTAAAATCATGACATTTGTAAGACAAACATAAAACATGACAAAAACCCTTCCTAATAATAAATGTCTTCTAAATAGGACATACACATCCAGGGTGTTTGTATAAGGGCATCCCGACCCACACACAGTTGCTGACTCACAGTCCCAAAGCGTGAACTGCAGGGTGAGGTCAAGCCAGGTGGTTCTGAGTGAAGTGCTAAATCCTCCCGCTGCTGTAGACCCATTCACTCACCGTGGCAACGGCCTGGTAAGAACATTTCAGTCCCAGTGGCTTGGAAGAATGAGTGCACTTCACAAAGCATCCAATTTATTCCCATAAAATGCTTGGCATGCCAATGGACTTTAGGCTCCTTTTACACAAAAATCTAAGTTTCGAGAAAGATTTACTCTAGGGTTTCCAAATGTTTATTGCCTCGCTGACAGACTTTTAGACTGGTGCTTGTAACAGGTGATTTTTTTTATGCCATCAGGGATCCAGAATGTGATTCCAGAACATTGGCCAAAAATTATCTTTAAGACTCCACTTGGTGCCACATCACACAAATTCTAGAATGTGCAAAGAGGTAAAAATGCTTCTTTATTCATAATTATAGGTGAGCTAGTATAGTATCATAAACAGTTCTACCAATTGTACCTCCGACTCTCACTGTATAAGGTCCTTGCCTACTGGTATATTCTCTGCTCCTCAAACACACTGAGCTTGTTCGCAGCCCAGATAGCTGGCGTGTAACTTGTACATCCTGCTCCTGTACTGAGAGTTCTCTCATCCCAGTGCTGTGCAGGTTGGCTCCTGCCTATCATTCAGCTTTAAAAGTAGTCCTCCCACCTCTCCAAGCCACCCTGCATCTAATATGGCCTGGCTGATTTCCTTCATACCACATATTACAATTTTCTTGTTCACTAAAAAACAGTGTATTTCTTGTTAATGAGGGCAGAGTCACTTATTCTTGTTCATACCTGGAATGTGAATACCTGGAATAATATCTAGAAAGGGGTAGGCATTCAATAAATGCATGCTAAATAAATAAGGAAAAAGTTCAATTAATCCAAAGCAAAACACTTTTTTTGCACTATCGTGAAAAATTATAAGGTATGTACAATTGGTTTGCCTACTAAAAGTATTCTATATACGTACTAAAAACAAGATACATTTGAGGTGATGTATATTAAGATCAGGTCATAATCTGCAGAATGAAGGGGATTTCAGTAATTTACCAGTTCCCCAAATTCCATCATAATGATGCCCCAATGTGTATTTTCTTCCACAATGCCAATGTTTTGAAATAGTTTGCTTTTTCAAATCAACCTGCTTCTATTAAATTTGTTTGTATACCCTATACGTGTACATATCCTATCAGGATTTTTGAAAGATAAAAAATGGCATGTGGAAAAGAACCCATACATGAATATTCATAGCAACATTACTCATGGCAGCCAAAAAGATGGAAAAATGGAACAACACAAATGTCATCAACCAATGAACAGATAAATAAAATGTGATCTATACACATAGCCACACAATGAAATCTAGTTCCAAAAAACCCACAAGTGAATCACTGATACATGCTAAATGTGAATGAGCCTTGAAAATATTATCCTGAGTAAAAGAAGCCAGCTCAAAGGGCTATATACTATATGATTCCGTTCATATGAAACGTCTGGCAAAGGCAGATCCATAGACATAGAAAACAGATCAGTGGTTACTAGAAGTTGGGGATGAGAGAAAAGCAAGAGGTAGGAGGAGTAATTGCTTATGAGTACAGGGTTTCCTTTGAAAAGATTCTAAAATTGATCACAGTAATGGTTACACAACTCTGTCAATATACTAAAAATCATGAAATGGTACCCTTTAAATAGGTGAATAGGAGGGTATGTAAATTCTGCCTGAATAAAGCTGCTACATATTTTTAAAACAGATGTGTTGGTGTATTAATAAACTATGATACGCGTATATCATGGAATGCTATTTAGCCACTAAAAAAGATAGAGAGTTTACATACTTTGTATGTACCTGGATGGCGTTGAAATTCATTCTCCCTAGTAAAGTATCACAAGAATGGAAAAGCAAGCATCCCATGCACTCAATACTAATTTGAAACTAGTAGATAAACAAGTATAGGCCCACATGAGAGAAAAGCACAATTAAATTCAAGAAGCACAGAGGAGTGGGAAAGGAGAAAAGGGGGTTCAGTAAGCTCCTAACAGGTACAATGTAAGAGTATAGAACACATCTCCTGGGTGAAGTACTCAAATATAACTCAGACTTTACCTAACAGATGCAAATAATGTAACCTAATCAGAGGTACCTTTATATTAATCCAAAATTTATGAAAACAAAGAAAATTTTTTTAAAAAATGGTGTGTGGATACAGGTTTTATCTTTGGAGATTAAGCTACATGATTAGCTCTCATAAAGACCTAAAGATGACAAATAAGGACACTGTCATTGAGGGTTGCTCTGCTTAAGAAAATGCTTTCTGCTCTAACAGATAAACTCAGTGGCTTACTCTAAGTGTATTTCTAGCTCAAGTTGCAATCAACAGCAGGATTCAGGTGAGGGTGGTGCTGTCTCTGAGCAGGACTTCAGGTGCTGTCTGTCTCATGGCTCCACCAGCCTTTAGTCTGGGCCTCAGAATCCCTGTAAATCTTCTGTGTCTAGACAGAAGACAACGAAGATGTACATAGACCATACTCTCCCCCAGCCTGTCTTTTCTTTGGGTAGTAGACCCCCAAGCTAGTGTCTGCTGTGTATTCTGCTGTGACATGAGGATAAGAGGGTAGATCATACCACAGTTGTTTATATGCCATGTCTGAAAATGGAAAACATGCTTCTATTGCCCCAAACTTAGTCATATGGCCACTTTCAGCTGTAATGGCACCTGGGAAATGTAATGTGTCTCTGTGCCCCAGAGAAAGAGGCATTCGGGTTTCACTGACTACACATCAGTGAAGTGTATTGGGTAGTAGACCCCAAGCTAGTGTCTGCTGTGTATATATAAAGGATATAGCAGAGCTGAAGGAACTGAAGCAGTCAATTAGGAAACTTAAAGATGCAATAGAAGTATCAACAACAGATTAGACCATGTAGAAGAAAGAATCTCAAAGGTAGAGGACAAAACTCCTGAGATAACTCAGATAGTTAAAGAGGTAGAAAAGAAGATAGAGAAAGCAGAATGTTTGCTGACAGAATTATAGGACTCTATGAAGCATTCAAACATATGAGTCATAGGTATCCGAGAAAGGGAAGAAGAATGCCCCAGGGGAATGGAAGTCATACTAGAGAATATTTAAATGAAAATTTCCCAAATATCACCAAAGATTCTGACACTCTTCTTTTAAAGGGATATTGGACCCCAGGTCACCTCAACTCTAACCAAGCTTCCCCAACACACACTGTGATGAACCTGTCCAAAGTCAAGACAAAAGAATAGATTCTTCAAGCTACCAGGAGTAAGTGCCAGTTGACATTCAGGGGCAAATCCATCAGGGTGACTGCAGACATCTCTAATGAAACTTTCCAAGCAAGAAGACAATGGTCATCTAGCTTTAATCTACTTAAACAGAACAATCTCCAGCCCAGAATTCTATACCCTGTGAAGCTAAGCTTTAAAATTGAGAGAGAAATCAAATCATTTACTGATATACAAACATTGAGGAAATTCACCACAAGACCAGCTCTACAGAAAACACTTAAACCTGTTCTACACACTGACCATTGACATGGATCAACAGCAAAGTAAGAAATCAGAAATTAAAAGACAGAACCTAACTTCCACACTGATGCGAAAGATAAAACTAAGCAATGGACTCTCACAAAATAAGATGAATAGAACACTACCACACTTATCAATTATCTCAATAAATGGCTTGAATTCCCCACTGAAGAGGCATAGATTGGCTGACTGGATTAAAAAACACAAGCCAACCATTTGCTGTCTGCAGGAAATACACCTAACTTCAAAAGACAAATTAAAACCCCAAGTTAAAGGTTGGAAGATAATTTTTCAGGCAAATGGAATTCAGAAGAAAAGAGGAGTTGCAATTTTATTTTCAGATACATGTGGCTTTAAAGCAACTAAAGTCAATAAAGACAAAGATGGTCACTTTATATTGGTCAAGGGGAAAATACAACAAGAAGACGTTTCAATTCTAAATATTTATGCCCCCAAATTAAATGCTCCTTGATTCGTGAAACCGACCTTCCTCAGTCTGAGCAGTATAATATCCTATAATACCATAATAACAGGGGACTTTAACTCTCCTCTTACAGAGCAGAACAGATCTTCTAAACAGAAATTAAACAAGTATTTAAGGGACTTAAATGATACCCTAGAACAACTGTGCTCGATAGACACATATAGAACACTCCATCCCACAGATAAAGAATATACTATTATTTTCATCTGCCCATGGAACATTCTCCAAAATTGATCATATCCTAGGATACAAAACAAACCTCAACAGAATCAAAAGATTTGAAATTTTACCTTGTATTTTCTCAGACCAAAAGGCAATAAAGGTGGAACTCAACTCCAACAAAAATGTTCAACCCCACACAAAGGCATGGAAATTAAACAACCTTCTATTGAATGACAGTTGGGTGCAGGAAGAAATAAAACAGCAAATCATTAACTTCCTTAAGCATAACAATAATGAAGACATAAGCTACCAAAACCTGTGGGATATTGCAAAAGCAGTTCTAAGAGGAAAATTTATCACTTCAGATGCCTACATTTGAAAAACAGAAAGATAGCGCATCAATAAACTCACAAGCAATCTTATAGAATTGAAAGAAGAAGAACAATATAAGTCTAAACCCAGCAGAAGAAAAGAAATATCCAAAATTAAATCAGAGATCAATGAAAGTGAAAACAAAAGAATCATTCAGAAAATTAATGAAACAAGGAGTTGTTTTTTTGAAAAAATAAATAAAATAGATAAACCTTTGGCCAGACTAACCAGAAATAGAAAAGTAAAATCTCAATAACCTCAATTAAAAATGATAAAGTAGAAATTACAACTGATGCCACAGAGATACAAGAGATCATCTCTGAATACTACCAGAAACTCTATGCCTAGAAATTTGACAATGTGAAGGAAATAGATCAATATTTGGAATCCCACCCTCTCCCTAGACTTAACCAGAAAGAAATAGAGCTCCTGAACAGACCAATTTCAAGCATTGAGATTACAGAAACAATAAATAAATCTTCCAACCAAAAATTCCCTGGTCTGGATGGCTTCACTCCAGAATTCTATCAAACCTTCAAGGAAGAGCTTATTCCCATACTGCAGAAATTGTTCCAAAAAATTGAGGAGGAAGGAATCTTCTCCAACCCGTTCTACTAAGCAAACATCATCCTGATGCCAAAACCAGGAAAAGACTCAACTAAAAAGGAGAATTTCAGACCAATTTCAGATTTTACTCATGAATATAGATGCAAAAATTCTCAACAAAATCCTCGCCAATAGTTACAGTTTATCCCATTAAAAAAGTCATACCTCATGATAAAGTAAGTTTCATCCCAGGGATGCAAGGCTGGTTTAACATATGCAAGTCCATAAATATTATCCACCATATTAACAGAAGCAAAAACAAAGATCATATGATCCTCTCCATAATTGATGCAGAAAAATCATTCAATAAAATCCAGCATCCTTTTCTAATTAGAACACTGAAGAGTATAGGCATAGGTGGCACATTTCTGAAACTGATCGAAGCTATCTATGACAAACCCACAGCTAATATTTTACTGAATGGAGTAAAGCTGAAAGCTTTTCCAC